>SCLH01001370.1:74436-97186 GCA_004367855.1 Oikopleura vanhoeffeni
TCAACTTTAGTCATAACCGATATTAATGTATCATAAATTAATTCTATAAAGGGCTAAAAAAAACCGACACCTACCCCCTTAACAAAAAATTAGACGATGTTATTCTAAAATTGGGAAAGTTTATATCACTTATTATGAGCCACCGTGCATCATTATGGTTTTTCATCTGATTGAAAAATTGGCCTTGACCCAAAAACAATTTTTAATTTTAAAGATTGGTGTTTTAACTTCAACTTCATCCAGGGTTTTCAATAAAACCAATAAATCTGATTGTCGATAAAACGTTGGTTAAATTTGTGTCAGACGCGAAAAGCTGCAAAACTCATTTTAGTGCATAATTTACTTGAGAGATCGTATTTTCGCAATTTACAAAAATAGTAAGGATCAAAAGCATGTCTATGATAAGGTAGGTATGGCAAACTTTTTTTCTTGATATTCCTGGAATTATTTTCAACTTATAGGCAGTTAAAAAATTAATTTCAATACAAAAATTTTTGGACAAATCGTCGGCAATTGATTAAAAATGAAATCACATTCTGGAAATTGTCTGAATTATGCTTTATCTCCAGCAAAAACCGTAGTAGGCTTCACGGTTTATAGCATATGAAAGCTAAAAAAAATTTAACTGCCAAACATTTGCCGGTTAGAGAGCTAAAAAATACTCTTCACTCCACCAAATGCACCATTGTGTCTGATGTGAAAAAATTATTGCCATAAGTTTTTTCTTGCAAAGTTACCCCGATGCTTATTCCAACATTCTCCTCTGGTACCTACTACGGTTTTTGCTGCCGAGAGGGTGCCTAAAATAAAAATTATTTTACATTTTTCTTAAAACGTTTTTTGACAAAATCTATCAATATCGATTACGGGGCCTCCTGGTCGTTTTTTACTTGATTTTTAGCCAACTTTTTGTATATAATTCGGCTTTTGAAAACAACTCATCCGATTACATTATTAGATAACTCAAACTGAGCACAAATATCTTGTGAATAATAAAATAAAAAATCTGAATCCGACCATTGTTTTCAATTTTTTTAAGAAAAAATAATAATTAAACAATTTCAGTAATCTCAGAAAAAAAAATAGTCCGATGGTCCATCGGCGATGGACCAATTTTTTTATTATATTATGCACAAGGCTATCTAAGTATGTAATCGGATGAGTTGTTTTCAAAAGCCGAATTATATAAAAAATTTGGCAAAAAATTCCCAGGCGGCCCCGTAATCTCTGTTCACACTGGTGTGTACAAGGGATATCGGTTTTAAAAAATAGACATTGAGTATGCCTGTTATTCATAAAAATAAGTGCAGATTCTCAGTTTAATTTTACTTCTGGTTGTCAAAAAATGTGGTAAAGTTGTCGAGTAGACCAAAAATATCTTTTGTTGGTTAAAATTGATAATTTTCTATCTGTTTAAAAAATGACTACAATTCAATTTTCCATTCATTTGACCTCTGGAACTTTCTGAATGAGTCACAACGAATCATCAAAATGTTAAATAGTGAAGTTTCAATAGTTCAAGATACTTGAAATTTGCAATAAATTATTTCGAAAAATAATTTTATGAAATGTTTAGATCTATAATGAAAAAAGATGATACGAAAACAGAGATAAAACGAACTAAATCGGTCTCAATCGAGGGGAGAAGAATCGGGTCAAGATCGGGGAAAAGTTTTGGGAAAATGGATCAAAAAAATCAGCTACAGATCAAGAGAATAATACAGTCTGCTATCACAGATAAGAAAACATGTCTAGACCTTTCTGAAAAAGATATTTTATCCCTAAATTCACAAATTGGAGATTTGAATAATTGTTTGAAGGTGCTACATTTACAAAAGAATAGAATTCAAACGCTACCATCAGAAATAGGCTGTCTTAGGAATGGTTTAAAATGAAATTCGATACAACATTAATCTCTGACCGAATTCATTCCTATGAATATGTAAACCAAAAATTGATTGTATTTAAAAATTGATACAAATTTTCGATTTTGATTTGTTTCAATTACAGATATACTGTATATATATATCATATACATCTTTTACGTCAGAATTTTTTTTTGTAAATTATAGCTAAATGTTTTTGTAACGCGATCCGTGTAAAGGGCCTTCCAAAGCCCAAAAGGTTGGTTTTAATACTTAAAATCATTTTTTTTTGAGAAAGTCCAACCCTAAAAACTCAAATAATCCGCGCTGAGGGGTTTAGTTTTGCAGATAAATCTCCCGGTACTGACCCCACCTATAGCCCATAGGCTATGGCCCTGCAAAATTACTTATTTTGGTAGCTTTTCATGAGACAATATTTGTCATATAACCTCTCTAAAGGTACCAAATTACAGTGTTTCGTTTTTATTTTAAATTTCAGGGGGGGGTCAAATTACAAAAATTGCCAAAAAATTCAAGAGAAAAACTTGTACTATATAACTTGTACAATATAACTTGTACCAAAAAATGGCCTCGAAGCATTTTACATGCTGCATGTACGTTCTCTCAGAACCGACTTTTAAAAATTTTCAGCGGTAAATTGTCGGTATGACCGGACATCCTGTGAAGTACAAGAATCACAAATTTTTGGTGTTTTCGGGGGCGGGCATGAGATTTCTGTAACCTCAAGTTTCTTAACTATGTGGCGCTGAAGTGCAAATTTTACTCACAATGGCTATTTTGATTTTTTCGGTCCTCAAATTTGCGATTGAGAATTAAGATCAATAAAAAGATTTAGGTTTTTTTCTAAAAAGCTCAAAAAACAAAATGGTCTTTACAAATGTACTTGACTACTCATCCAAAATTGATATTATTGATTTTTAAACCTTCAGCAGACACCTTGAACTTCTTGTATTGAACGAAAATCACTTAACCGGTCTTCCCGAATCTGTTGCAAATCTCCAAAATCTGAAACGCCTCGACCTACGTCATAATAAAATCGAAAAAGACCTTCCCTGCGTTATCTATCAATTACATTCCTTGGTGCAATTATTTCTAAATTACAATAAAATCACTGAAATCCATCCAGGCATCGCAAACCTATCAACGCTTGTCGACCTGAATTTAACACAAAACAAGCTAAATCAACTTCCAGCTGAAATAGGGGAGCTTAGAAGTTAAGGGGGTTGTACATACAGTATAGGCAAGATTTTTTTTTACGGGATCATAAATTTTTATTTATATGTATAACATAATTATTGAAATCTCAAGAATGGTAGTCCGTAATCTCTTTAAGAATTTTATACAGTTTTGATGGCATGATGGCCCAACCTGTCTTAAAAAATGATATTTTTTGTCACCTTATTTCAAAAACTTTTATTTTTTCCAAGATCAGAAATCATGAATTATACAAAACGAAAAAATTTATATTTCGTTTTTTTTAATTTATACCTAAAAGTGCTCAAAAAATTAAAAAAAAAGTGTCCTGTTTTGCCACTAAAGTTATTTTTTTTGTCGGGCATTTTATTTACAAATCTAATTTTAATAAATTTAATTTTATGAGAGAACTAAAAAAAAATGTACTTTCAGATTTTTTATTTCATTTCTTAACTTTCAGAATCACGATTAAACAATATTTTTGACCTCAAGTTTCTGAAAATTGTTAATACATAATTATAATTATAAAAATTTTGGTCAAATTATAATCTATTCGAGCGCAAGAGAACGCAACATTTATCCATTTTTAACAATAAAAAAAATACCAAAAGTTTTTGATTTTTATTTATGTTAACAAGCCTCCTTGAAATGAAAAACGAAAAATAAGCACTATGTGACATAATTTATGTCACATAAACTATGCCACTTTTAAATCGCCAGAGAAAGCCAGTCTATACAACCCCTTAAAAGTCTGGCATCCTTAAATGTATCCTACAACAACCTTACAGCTATACCAGATTCCATCACAAATTGCATTGAATTACATTTATTGGACATGAGTCATAATCACATAGAATCTCTCCCTGAAAACATTGGGGATCTTAACAAGCTAAAAAAGCTCGGATTAAAATATAACCAGCTGAAAACGATGCCTGTTTCAATGGCGAATCTAACGAAACTTGAAGAGTTTAACATAGAGGGTAATAATGTTTTAGAATTAGATGAAAAAATTCTAAAAAGTTGCGTGGAACTTCAAATAGTCGTGATTTCTAGAAATAGATTTTCAGCACTTCCAAATATGGAATCGCTTTCAAAATTGATCAGAATTGATGGATCGCATAATGAAATAATAATGATACCTTCGGATTCATTTAAACAGCCAAAACTTATTTGGGTGTCACTCAAGGGGAACAAAATAGGGTCTCTGCCAGAGGATATAAAAAACTGGAACTCGATCAAGGAATTGGATTTATCTTCGAATTCTATTGGTAAGTAGAAAATTAATACTATCAGGCGTGTCTAAAAGAACTGCGTTTATATGGACAAAACGTCACTCTTAAAAATGTATTAATAAAAAAGTTTCAAAGTTTATTTGTATTTTCAAAAACCATAATAATCAAGCGTTTGAAATTTTTTCTTCGTTTTCGATTTCTTTTACCTGGCCGCTGTTTTTCGAAACACGTAGTTTTCAGATAAATGTACCGAAGAGCAAAAATAAAATATGGCTTGCATTTGTAGCTCTCTAGCTTGTCATAAATAAGCTTATTTACCTTATAAGTTATAACACATTTGACAGTGATGTAGTTTTTTTAATAGTGACCATCATTTTCTAACCAGAGAGCGCATTAACTGATTTTTAACGTTACAAAGATATTACAGCTTATGTCCGATTTAATTCATTATTCATGCAGCTTCACCATCAAATGGCAATCTCTTATATCATCTTTTCGAGATTTTGATATTTTATAAAATACCTTAATCGTCTATTAGTTATCAATTTAGTTATTATCCCTGAAGAAATCGCTTTTCTTCAAAAACTAGAAGAATTCAGAATATCAAATAACAAACTTATCTCGCTCCCTGACGGCGTGGGTACCCTGTCCAGTTTGAAAGTTCTCGAGGCCGACGAGAATAATATCCGAACACTTCCGGAAAATATCGGAAACTGCAAATCTCTAGAACGCCTCGTGCTCACTTCTAATCATATTGAAATGCTTCCCACTGACATTGGCAACCTGAAGGGGGTGAAGCAGTTTTACGTTGGTGAAAATAATATTTATTCTGTCCCACCACACATTGGCATGATGGATTCCCTTATCGAATTGTATATAAATGATAATCTAGAGCTGCATAAACTTCCCATGGAATTGTCCTATTGTAAATCATTGCAGATTTTGTCTATTGAAGGATGCCCGCTTTCGGATATACCACAGGCGGGATATAAATTTATCATGAGGGTCATTTTTGTAATTCTACCCTTTGTTGTCATATTATAAATTGTCACCTCAAAATATTCGTCGAAAAAGTCAGGTGTCTTTGGTTCTAAAATAAACTCCCCAAGGGGCTACGATTCTTGACATATCGAGGTTGTAAGATTTAATGCCGAAATGCTGAATATTGACATTCCCGAGTCAACTAACATCAGAAAAAATAAGTTGTATAAATTTGGAATTGCCGTGAAATTATCTTCTGTATGTGATGTAATATGACCCCATAAAAGTTATTTTTGGAATTTGACCTTTTGGTGTCATATTACAAAATTTGACATAAAAAAAAATCCCGAAAAAATTTAATTTCTCTGCTGCTAAATGAACAGCTTCGGGCCTACGGTTCTCGAAATATCGAGCTTTTAAGGGGTATATGATATACCGTATATCTGGCAGATTTGACATATTCACGGTGATATAAAACTAAAGGTTATGAGAAACCCGAAAATGCTAATTTGTAGATCTATCCTTAATCTGGCGAAAAGTACATCATTTTTGACCATTACATCAATATGTACAGTATCGTAACAAGGTGACATTTTGCAAACTGCAAAAACTATCTCCTCCCTGACGGTATATCAAATTGAGCTCAAATTTTTACAGATCACGAAACGGTAGTATGTTAATCTTTTCTCACAGGCTTTTTTTTGATCCGGCGGAACAATTCTAGAACGCCAAATAACCGACGATTTTTCACAATTTCTGACTTCAAAATCTATCTCCTCCTAGGATATATTTGCAAAATGGCTCAAATTTTTATCAAGTATTCCTAAAAACAATTGTAAGAGACTCTCACGGGCTTTTTTTTGCAATTTCTAGCTAAAACTCGAAATATGATTCTTTTGGTCATTTTCCAAAAAATTTCCGAAAAAAAAGTGCTTCGATTTTTTCGAAAGTAAAAAAAAAAAGCCAAAAGAAAGCCAGTAAAACACTCATGAGAAAGTTGGCTTACGTCAAGGCGATATTTTGAAGTTTTAATGGTCAAATTCGGAAAGAAAACGTTTTTTTTAACTTCATCTTTTAAAAATACTTACAAAAATAGCGAAAATTTCGAAAAAAATTTTTGATGATTGGGTTCTTAGTACACTTAATTATCATCCGTATCAATTTGGAGCATTTTTAATGCCTCTAAGGCTTTTATTTAATCAGAAAGATATACGGTATATGATAATCATATACCCCTTTAAGGGAGTGGGTGCGTGATTTGGGCCTCTTCCAAGTCATTTCCCGCAAATAGCAAGGTGATATTCCAAAAACATTTGTAACTAATAGAACCAACCTTTCGCGTAATTTTAAACTTTACAGTAATCTGATACAATCCCACCTACGCCGACACCTACGCTTTTAAAAAGCCTCCTAAAAGACACGCAGTTAGTGCCTACTCTTCAATTTTCATCATTTTTTATTATTTTTTGTGTCAGGCTCCGGAGAAGCCTTACGAATAATGCAAAAGCGCTTTTGTTTTAAAATTTCCTGTCAGCGGACAAAAACGCGAAAAAACCCAAAATTAAAATTTTGAAATGATCAGTTTGGGAGGCTCAGGACAAAAGCTATCTCCTCCACCAGTTTTGAGAGATATAGTTTCGACTCATATTGCATCTGAAGCACAAGACTTGTTCAACAATAAACTAGAGAGTTTTTTTTCGAAATTTTGCTTCGGCGTCTCTTGTGGGCCATGTCAATTTTTCATTTTTAGCCAAATTGTTTGAAATGGTCAGTATTGGGAGGACTCAGGCAAAAGCTATCTCCTCCACCAGTTTGAGAGATATAGTTTCGACTCATACTGCATCTGAAGCAGAAGACTTGTTTGACAATAAACTAGAGAGGTTTTTTTCGAAATTTTTGCTTTGGCGTCTCTTGGGGCATGGCAACTTTTCATTTTGAGCCTAAATTTTTGACAAAATTTAGAAACCAGAAAAATGCTTCAAAATATTTTTGTCCGTAAATACAAACACTTTTAAGGATTTGGTGCAATTTTTAACTCGGTAGCGTCAAAAGAAAACAAATGAGCGCACTTTCAATTTAATCATAAATAAATCAATAATTTTTGTTTTCGTTTTTTGCTGTTTTGGGCGCCCGAAAGCAAAATTTTAAAACAAAAGCTTTTGCATTATTTGTTAGGCTTCTCCAGAGCCTCACGCAAAAAATAATAAAAAATGATGAAATTGAAGGAGTAGGTACGAACTGCGTGTCTTTTTTAAGAAGCTTTTTAAAAGCGAAGGTGTCGGCGTAGGTGGGATTGTATCAGATTACTGTTTAATTCAAAATTGCCGCGAAGGTTGGTTCTGTTAGTAACAAATGTTTTTGGAATATCACCTTTGCTAGTTTGGCGGGAAATGGCCTCGGAAGAGGCTCAATTTGCGACACCCACTCCCTTAAGGAGTTCTAACCGTCGATTTTTTGACGTTCGATTTATGTCAAAATTTTAGATATCGCTTAAATTTAAAAATAATGTGGCTATTAGTAATTTGGACAAATTGAGTTCAAAAATTGTCATTTCAAAGCTCTATCTGTCGCGGAACATAGTTTTTCGAGCCGCCCAAAGATTCGACGTGATGAAAAAACAGAAATAGAATCGCGCGAAAAAAATTAAATTTCTGGAATGTTTAGCGCGTTTTTTAAATCTTGATTGTCTGCAAATTATTCCATAATAAAAGATTTTAATGACACTTGACAACTTAATATTTTAAATAATTATTTATATTTATAATAAAACCAATTAATGAGGATTTCTAGTGGGGGAAAATCAAGTATCATCATAATCCAAAGGGGTGAATTTTATTGTGATCGCAACCTGCTGCGTTTTAATTCAGGCATCGCTTAGTAGCTGATCTCATTATGTTGTGAAAATTTCGCGGAACATGTTTTGTTTCTCAGGAAATCAAATATAACTAACAGCCTCCCGTTTTTGTTTGAAATATCGCATGTTTCCAGTTGTTTATTTCAAGAACTGTCCCCTTTATTCACATTTAAAGCAAGAATGATGAAGTCGTACCCGATTTTTATAAAACCAGTTTGGATTTCCTCGTGATAAACTGTACATTTAAGCTTCATAAAAAATAATAAAAAAAAAAAATTTTGAAATTTTAAAATTTTTCATATTTTCAACTTTGGTAGGCTCAGAAAAAAAATCAGCGTCATGCAGCCAAAATCTGAACTAAATTAAAATGATGCCCGGATGTTATTTTAAACCTTGGTCTAGAAACGAAAAATTTTAATCCTTATCATTCAGTTATCTTCAACGAAAACTGTCTAGCGTAAACCTATAAAAATATCGATTTTTTCCAAATTTCTCAGAGTTGAAATTTTTTTTTTAGGAACTGACTAAATTAAAAGATGCTCATGAAGTGTCAGAAATATTGGTATAACTAAAAATATTTTTGTATGTTATGTAGCTCAAAGAACTTTTGTCGCAAATCTGAAGATTTCCGTTTTTCAATCGTGGTTTTTTGCGTAGGTTAAAGATATTTTTTGGCACCTTCACAGAAAAAAAATCAAGCCAGAAGGAGATTTTGTTTATTCAGTCGTCTCAAAATATCAAGTCTGGTAAAACCAATATCGTTTCCGTAGTAATCAGTTAAAAAAACCCTTAAAAACGCCGAGGGGACCTCCTTAAGATTGAACACGTAACACCCAAATTTTGATTTTTTGAATCAAATGACCGCTTTCGAAAGCATTCGACCCGACTGAATTCGGAAATAAATTTATATTCCGCCACAGCAATTTCTTGGGGGACCTTCTTTGGTAATGCAGTATTTAAGGTATTTAGTGAGAAATCACTGTAATGACTTTTGAAAGTCATTTTTTCGTCGGGATGCCATGATGCTGAGAATTGGAAACGAACGGAGATATAAAAAACCCTTTTTGACTGTATTATGATTCTTGCGAATTAATGTTTGTTCTTACTGTGGTTTCGGTCTTAAAAACATTAAACAGACAACAACAAAAATTATGGTTTACTTTTTGGAAAATTTGAAACTTAAGTTATTATTGAAATGTTAGGAAACATATGTTTTTTGCATATTTTAAAAATAAAATAGTAACAATACATTTACGTTAAATTTGAATTTAAATGAATACGCATTTTTGTTTGTAAACAAAGATTACACGGATACTTGAGGAGTTTATTTAGTCAAAATCAATTCACTCTGTCAAGAAATGTAAAATTAAAAAATTTTCCCCAAAAATAACATTTGAAGCAACGATTTTTTTTTCAAATTTTGGTCGTTGCCTCAAATGAATTCCTGGTGTGTATAATTTTACAATTTTGTTTAAAATTTATTTAAATAAAAACCTCGCCATACTGGATATTGTTTTTATGACTTTTGAAAACACAGAAATGTCTTGATTAAACCTACTATAAATACCGGTACCACAGTACCAAAACTTGATACTATGACATTGAAAAACTAAGAATTTGTCTTGTTTAGAAATAATATTTTATCCAAAAATCATGCTGCTTTTAAACTGATTTTACGCACCAAAATTTTATTAAAATTCGTTTTACATTCTATTGGTAACGCAAAAACATACAGTAAACGAATTTTAGTCCGCAATATTTGATTTGAGTATTTTGACTATAATCAAAAGTTTTGTTTGTAACTTGGGTCTGTTGAAATCCGTTTTTTTATATTTTACCGGTTTATCCAGGCTTGTGGATATGAGTCATTTTCGTTCCCTTTCTTGCGTAGGTTTAAGCACTAGATAGCTGAAAAGCGGGAACAAAACCAACAGAAAATCGTTCCCCTGGGTTTATCAAACGGCTTTACGTTATTTCAGAAATATTGCATGTGCCGATTCCGAGGTATATTGAAGGGCGGTTGTATATTTCGCCAACCACTATGGCAGCACAGCTGCCATAAATCATCTCATCGGAAAGGGTTGCTTCCCAAAAAGGAAAATCCGGCACTATGCCTGCCGTAGGTTTACAATTTTAACGGGGGTCCGGTTGCCAGATTTTTCTAATTCACTACAATAATTTTTTTTGAACTTGAAAAATTTTCGATAATTTTTTTTTTCTGAAATTTGTTTTTATTAAATTAAATTGAATAATAACGCCAAAAAAGTTTTTACAAACTAACTCAGAATTTTTTTTTAATTTACATTGAAAGTTCTCTAAAAAATGTGAAATTGTTCCTGTTCAATCGTCTGAGGGTGAAAATAATTTTAAAGTAGCGAAGGTTGCCATTTTGAAGGGCGGTTTTGTGGTCAGATTTTTCCAAGGTCTAGAATGCGAAAAAATGAAGTCAAAGAAAAGCGCGCGAACGATTACCAGCTGAAGATTTCGATTAGCGTAGAGGAAATATATATCACGGCGATGTGGCGTTAACGAATGATCCATCCGAAAAAGATAATCCGAAATTCAAAATACCACGAAAAAAGTTTGAAAAGTTATATCATGGTATAAATCTTAAAATTTGAACAGTGTAATTGGTTTTTTGAAGATTTTGACGTCAATTTTAAAATTTGACTTTTTAGTGATTTTTTAGAAAAACTTTTGCATTTTCATTTGTCAATTCAGTAAAATTCGCTTATTTTTAAATTATAAATCATTTGCGTTTTTTTAACAAATTCCTAGAATTCAAACAGTATATTATGAAATTCTATTTCGTGAGAAGGACTCTAAATCAGTATTTAGTCACAAGTTTGGTATTCTGAAGAGTACTTTAAGCCAAGTATGCCACGAAGAATTTCAAAATTTCATATAAAAGATAAAAAACTTAGTTTTCGTGAAAATGCCCAAAAGATCGAAAACGAAAATCCCTGAATTTTTTCAAAAAACTTTTAAAAAATGCACAAAATAATTTGAAATTAAAAAAATCAGCGATTAATTAAGTTTAATTAGGGTGAGGCTAACTCGTGTACAGTGTACACGGTACCAAATGATGCAAAACTGTTTGTCAGGAAAAAAAGTTTTGCCATGCTCCCAAGTGTACACCATAATTTTCTGTGTACATAAATATTTCCCTATGTTGAAAGGATTATATGTAAAGTAAACTCGTGTCCAGTGTTCCGGTAAAAAACAATGCAAACTGTTTGTTGGGAAAGGCTAGGGTTAAGGATAAAGAATAGGGTAGTGTTCCGCAGGAACAAAGACCATATTGCTTTAATAATAACCATAGAGTTTCCAACAAAATTTGCCCCTGAGTGTACACAATAATCTTTCAATCTGAAATTTAAACATGTAACGGCCCCCGGCAGGGCCCGCCGTGAGTCAATAATATTCCAAAAAATATAAATATACAAAATTGTATTTTTGAAATGCGTTTAAAACATGTTACGGCCTCCTATCAATTCAAATCCTTTAATTTTTGCAATGGCACTCTTTCATTCTCTATTTTTAAAGACAAAAAAATGATAACTTTTCCGATCGATCTGAAGTGTTGACCCTTGTGAGCACAGAGCATATATCTAAGGGAACTGAAACTGTTGAAAAATGCCCCAAAAAATCATCCCAGATTTTTTTCTTTCGATATTACAGGGGATTGATTTTTGCCTATGTTTTACTTCTAGAAAAATTATTTTGAAAATAGAAATCAAATACAATTGTGAGATTAGCCAGTTTTTAGGAAAGTGTTCATGCTAACTTCTCACAAGAAAAATTAATTGGTTCCCTGGAAGTTCCAGGCGTGAACACATTTTTTTTGGAAGTGAAATTTCAATATTTTCAATTTAAGTATTCCATGAAAAAATCTACTTATTATGAAAATTAATTTAAGCAATTAAAGATTTACCACAAAGTTACTTGATTAATATATCGACTTGAAAATAATACCAGAAGTCTAATAATCTGCTTTTATAGGCAAAAATAAACATTTTTTAAACAATCCTGATTTTGTACATTAAAATTTCAGACTAATTGGGAAATAACTTTTATTTATCAAATAAAGATCTAGTCGAAGCAGACGAGGGCTTGGGCCAGATCCTTGTGCATCGATTCCAAAAGAAATTTAATTTGTGAATACCATTGTGAGTACCAGTGTGAGCTTGTATCACGTGATATGGTATACCTTGCTTTTCTCAATTAATTTTCGAAAATTTAAGTTCTAGAATTTGAAATGTCGGATGGAAAAATAACCTTTCACACTATCTTTTTACTAGAGCGGGGGTGCCTACACCTACCAAGTATAATTTTCGATATAGGCTCTGATATATAGGTCGGAACTTTTTTTCTGTGCTCACAAGGGTTAAGCTCACGGTTTAACATATTTAAAATAGTATCGAATGGCCGGCGAAAATATAAAATAATTGTCCGATTTTAATACGGAATTCTCAAAGAAAACTTGCGCGCGCCACCGAATTACGCCTCCGGCAAAGTCTGTAGATTTGATATTTTATTAAGTTACAAAAATAATAATATTTGATACTTTTAATTTAAAAGTGCATATAAATTTTATAAAAATATGTTCTTCAAGGACTCAAAGCTAATTATCCGCACATCTAGAGAAAATGCTATTTTTTGTCGAAACCAACTTTTTTTTCTTAATATTTTAATGTTTATCAACTATTTGATTAATTCGTAACAAAATTTTGGCTTTCAGTCGAAATCACACTGAGTCAATTTAACAAAAAACGACCTTACTTATTAGAGCACATGTAGGAAATTTTTCTGTGAGTATGGCTGTGGTGTTTATAATTCAAAAAGTTAAGTTAAATATGGTAAAATTTAAATTACTCTTAAAAAGGAGATTATGGTGACTCATTTTAGGGCCACTACAGGGTTCACAGATGGCCCAATAATTTATATAATGTAGATGGCCCAATATTTTTTTTAATGCTCAAAATCGGTTACCTCGGAGTTTTTTCACCTTGTAAATGCAAAAAATATTTGTCAAAAGTCATGGTATGGCCAAAAATTTTGACGGTTCGCTGCTTTACTATAGCCATCCTGATGCCCGAGTAACTTAAATCTCTCATTTGCCTTTTAAAAGAATAGGGAATAAGTTATTCCCTATTCTTTTAAAAGGCAAATGAGAGATTTAAGTTACTCGGGCATCATGATCGATAGAGATCACTCATAATTTTTTAAGTGCCAAAAATGATCGGAAATATTATCGGATATTCAAAATTTTATCGTATTTTTTGAAATTATCATTTACACCAGATAAAACATGACTAAAGTCAATGTATTTTTTAACTTATACGTTTCAAGAGAGTTTCCAGTGAACAAGAAACGATTTGGAAGATAATAGACTGAGAATAAAGCTGAAAACGACGATTTATAAAGAGAAAGATATCGAAGTTCGAATAGAGTAATGAAAATCTGACAACCCCCCATAAAACCTCTAGATTTTTCGAAAAATAATTCGATCACAAAATTTTAAACTCTAAAAAATGCAGGAAGTAGTAATTTAAGGGGTTTATAGATATAAACTTGACCTCTAAGACTCAATTTTGCCAAATTCGCGCATTAGGCGCGTGCGATGTTTATTTTTTGGCTGGCGAAATATACTCACGCCCATTTCGACTTCAATATGGTGGTACTTCGAAATGGAGGTACAAATGTATCTGAATTGCAACGAACTTTTACTGTATGCAAATTTCAATTCACATATACTATCTCCTTCGGTGGTTCGGTTTTTACACGGACTTTTTGTCTAGTACTTTTAAGCCAAGTACGAATAATTGGTCTAGTACTTACGAGCCAAAGACATAAAGGGCAATGTATAACTTTTTTGTATTACTTCCACTATAATTGTATAAATTATTTTACAATCAAATTTTCATTCCTCTCACAAGTATAACTGATCAATCTTCTTGTAAAGTCCACTCAAAATTCCCTGTTTACTATTTAATTGCTCTTTTTACCTTCCAAGCATAATTTTGAAGACCTTAAGATAAATTTGAGGACTACTTTTACATAAAATCGCCTCGGAAACGTGTGTGTTCATTCTAAAATATTTTAGAGTTAGGCATTTTTAATAGGGCGTGACGGAAATTTTACAGTGAAGTCCTTTGAAACGGTCGCGATTAATATAAAAAAACATTTTAATGAATAAATTGTTTTTTTGACTTGTTTCGCTTTATTGAATTTTATAATTTGCCAAAATTTAGGCCCCATTCGCCAAATTATTTTTCTAATCAAAAACGTTTCTGTCCATTTCATTGGTTCTCACTCTGAAAATGCAATAAAGCGAAAATGTAATAAAAAAATTTAGTTTAAAAAAATTATATTATCATGTCCTAAAACTCCAAAAATAATATAAAAAAGTAGTTTCCTACGAAAATTACTTAAATTAAAACCTCCACCATAAAAAGTGCCTTGGTGCGATAAGTTTGTACTGTGGTTCTTGTCTAAGCGGACAAAACCGGCAAAACCTACGCATTTTTTTGAAAACCTCGAAAACCTAAATCTAAGCCGACAAACCCGGATTGTTTTCGAAACATTTAAAAAAATTTCAAGCTTTTATTTATGGTATTTTAAGAGTTTTAAATAGTTATTCTTGAACGGCAGTGTGGCGGAGTGGGGAAGAGCTCCTGGCAAAAGTTATTCTTATGCCTAGCCCTTGGGTTCGAATTTCGGGGTAACAAATATTTTCACTCAATACACTTAATAATTAAATAATTCAATATTATTAGGAAAATTGTCGGTAAAATCAGCTATTTAAATATCACAGAATTCGGTATTTTCTCACCTTAACCCCACCTGCACGAGCGTATTTCAGAACACAGAGACCAAAAATATTTTGGGAAGTGTCATTTTCGCCGGCGGAATATCGAACAGACCCCCGATAGTTCCCCTTATTTTTAATTTCAAGAATTTTCGTGAGTTCTAGGTTGGCTTACCTATTTGGCAAGTCTCGGGGAAATAATTTTTTTTTAAATTCTGGATAAAAGAGGGCTTAGATGGATTTCTGCCAAACCGTAGTTCGTACAAAACTTTTCAGCTAATGATTTCAGAAAAATGAGTTTGAAAATTTGAACCAGAAATGAGAAATTTTTTTAAAATATTTCCCAAATATTTTTGACCAAAAATCACAAAACCATGTCATATGATTTTTCAATAGCATATAAAAAATATGTGGTCACCTACGCAAAAAGTTAAAGTGCCAATTTTGAAGAGTGTTTTTCGTTGATTTGAAAGAATTATTGAAAAAAAAATTTGAGCGAAAAATAAGGCATTTTTTTATATTGTTCGGAACGTTTTTCAAAAATTCTCATAATTTGTCGAATTCGAAAAGTTTCATTCGAACTCAAAATTTTCTTAAAAAGCAATAAGTCAATTCTGTAGTTACAAAAGTTGCCTGGATTATGAAACATAACTTTGATGGTATATTGAGAAGAATATATAAACCCAGTAAAAAGTGTTTCATCAAGAGCTCATATCCGTATCTGTCAGAATGCACCGAGGCCCTTAATCATGTTTACAAATTCGACTCAATTATGTCGGCTTAAATAGATTTTTTAATTCTACGTCTTCAAAATAACAAATAATATCCATTATGATGCCCGAGTGACATAAAAATCTCCTTTTCTTTTAAAGAATAGGGAAATTTTTTTAGTGTTACTTAGGCATCGTGATCGATATGAATTTCGTGTCTATAGCGAATTTCGCTTTAATTTTAAGCTGCCCTCTTGGGGTGATTTAGAGCCGAATAGGTCTAAGCGGACAAAACCACGTAAATTTATTTTGTCCGCTTAGAGAGATTTTTAAATTTAAAGTTTCGAAAATAACAAAAATATAAACAAAAACTTCTTATTTAAGTTTTTTATGAGGTTCATCAGTGTCTACAGCGAATTTGGCTTCAATCTTAAGCTCTCTAGTGCCCTTTAGGGGTGATTTAGAGCCGATTAAGTTTAAGCGTACAAAACCTGGTAATTCTAAGAGGACAAAACCAGATTTTGCAAAGTGTCCGCTTAGACAAGAACCACAGTAATATATTTATCGTACCAAGGTATCTTATAAGTTTTAGTATACAGTTTTCAAGAAAACTCCTTTTTATGTTGATAGGGCGGATACTTCACGGTAAATATTTGCCGAAAGGACGCAAAACTTTCCAAATGACTGTGTCCTATTTTATCTACTGTAGACTGAAAATATATCCTAAAATCGTCTATTAATATGGAGCGTACGATTTTCCTGCTTTTAACTTATTCAATTTATAATCACGAAATTTTACATTTTTTATTTTTTTTTTATTATGTAGATTACATGAAGTTCGATGAGGAAGCTCCCGAGGAGTTAAAAGGCCAAGAAATAAATAGAGCTGCGGGGGGTTTAGTAGTGAAGAAAAAGAAAGATAAACCAGTAGAGACAGAAAATGTTGAGTTCAAAAAACCTAGCTCATCTATGTTTGGGCTTCAAGCTTTAGCTAAAGAAAAAAGAGAAGAAAAAAAGAAACAAGAAGAACGAGAAAAATATATTCAAGACAAAAAGGTATTTTTTATTTACTAGACGCATGTTTCGCTTCGCTTTCCTTTCGAATGCACTATTTTTGATATTTTATCATAGTAACTGTAAAATATGCTTCGACCTTTAAAATATATAATTTACCAAAATTTTTGGTTTTCATTAAAAATAAAAATTGCAAAAAATGACAGTAAATGTTTTCTTAAAATTTCCCTCGTGGTTTCGGTTTATCTATCTTGAAAAAAATTTCCAGGAGAACACGAAAAACGTGTCTTCTTACTTTGCCCGCTGTGTTCTTCGGCGCTACCGGTATTTTGAATCAATAATCGGTATTATTACCGGTAAAAATCCGATTTTTTATTATTATTTTTCTTCTCTGAATTCTGCTCCAGATCTTTGTTTTCATTTTACATTGATATATAATATACATATGTATTGTTTCAAAGTTATTAATTTGACCGCTGCGTATCCTACCTACTATATATCTGTAAAAACCAGTCAAATATACTAGACATTCACCAGGTAACAACAATAATCTACCGAATTTACCAAGATATAAACATTAGATGTCAATCACTTTAAATATTTCGGAATCGATGTATGTTTTGAAAATTTTTCAATTTTATATATTTTGCCTCATTGGAATTAATTGTTCAAGCATCGAATTTCTTGTACTACAATGCAGCTGTAATAGGGACCTATTTTTGTTTTCGAACAGCTGAACGATCACCCAGAACTTTTAAAAATGTTATTTTAAAATTTATATAAAATATATTTGTTTCCAGACTATATGTTATAACGATTTTAATCCTTTATTCAGGTCCGGGAGCGTCGTATTGAAACGCCAACTGATACCGGAGGTGTAAGTAGCAAATACCGAGAGCATCGTCGAGAAAAGGAACGTCGGGACCATTCTAGAAAAGAACATTATTCTACCAGAGATAAAGAAAGGGATCGAACGGAAAAGGGATCGAAAGAAAAGGGATCGCGATATGACTGGGAAAATGATGACGAAAGAGATTCTCATGGTAGAAGACGAGATCGGTAATTTTTAATAAAAGAATATGTTCATATTATGAAATTTTTAACATTTCTTAAAATAATTGTCGCCATGAGCTTGTATAATGGCGGCATTATTTTCAGTCATTATTATTTGGTTTTTAGCGCAGCACAAAATATTATTTCCTGAGAATTATTTTTTAGATTTTTATAAAGGGAAATTATATACTGTCAGGTGTGTCTATGAGAACTGCATATATATAGAAAAAAATATAGAGATTTTTGGCATCCTTAAAAATGAATGAAAGTGAATTTTTCGGAGATTATGTTGTCAAAAACAAGAATATTGTAGCGCATATTAATATTTTGTTTGTTGGTTCATGAGCTATTCTGAATAGCCTTTTCACAGAAGGCTAGTGATGTTCGAGACACCAATTTTTAGGTAAAATTAAAATCCTCAGAAACTAATAAAATGTTCTCAAGAAATTTCTTCTCTTTTGGTTTTTACCACTTTTTCACCGAATAATAGTTCCAATTATGAAAAATTTATCCGTTTTTTTAAATCAACGCAGTTGACAGAATACTTTAGTTAACAATTTTTTCGAAATCTGCGCCTGCAAAAAATTTGCTTGCATTTTAGCACTTTAGCGCCATTTTTCAATTTTTAGAGCATTTTTGGCGGATTTCTAATTATTCCGATGCATTTATCTATTTGTATTAAGATCTGAACGAAGTAATCACCGATCATGGGAAACGCCTACCCCGGGAAAAACACCACGTGAATCTCCATCTCCTTATGTTGGCCGGTATGTTTAATTTATTATTGTTTTAATATCAGGTACCATACTCACGCAGGTCTAATTTAGGAGCGAACGAAGTGATAGTCGCCGTAGATCTGATGCTACTCCACTTCCCACACCAACTTATAAGTATAATGATTGGGATAAAAAGGGAAAGAAAATTAATATTCGAGGAAATACAAACGAACCTGAAAGTACAAGGTAAATTAAACTATTTATATGAGGTTACTCAAGTAAGAATACAAAAAAAACTTATTAGTAATAAGTTTTTACAATAAAATAATGATTATAATTCATTTTATTTAATTTCTATATATTGATTACGATGCCCGAGTTCATATAAAATCTTTTTTTGTTTTTTTTCTGGTAAAAAACCATTTCGGGACACAAATCGCCTGATGATTACGTAACTGTTGATAATATTGAATTCTGCCAAAATACATTCACTAACTTAGCACCTACGCACGTAAGGGTGTGGGTGTCGCTGATTAGGCTGGCAGAAGTTGTATCGCAAAAATTTGCTCAACTTGAGAAACCAGTGTCCAAGATCATTTCAGCAGTTATTGTCATATGATACAATGCAACCTGCGCTCACACAGGAACCTTGACTTTAGCTTAAGCCTCCCAGAAAAACACTAGAAAGCTATCTTCTCCTAGAATTGACATCAATTTCTTTTATTTTTTTATGTCAGGCTCCAGAGAAGCAGTACGAACAATCCATCAGAGCCCGATTTTCAAAATTTTGTTTTTGACTGCCAATTTTCCTTTCGTTCAATTTTCGTTAAAATTTTTGTTTCGATTTTTTCGCGATTTTTTTCGTTACAAGCAAAAAATTTAAAAAGGGCTCTTTAGTGGTTTTTTGAGAGGCTTAATAAAAGTTCATGTGTGGGCGTAGGTTGGATTGTATCAGATTACGTTTAGTGCTGAATTTACCTTGAAGACTTATTCTTCAAGTTGGGCAAGTTTGTGCAGTACGAGCCTATCCATATTAGCTAGAAAACGCGTGGAAAAACTTAAAAAACAGTCTCATCAGTGATGGGTGTCGCTGATAAGGCTGTTTGTTGAAGTTTTTCTACGCGTTTCTCAGCTGATCTGGATAGAGTGCTACTGCACAAACTTGCTCAACTTGAATAATAAGTCTTCAAGGTCAATTGAGCACTAAATTTAATCTGATACAATCCAACTTACGCACATACAGGAACTTCTAATAAGCCTTCCAAAAAACCACTCAAGAGCTATCTCCTCACACAATGTTCATCAATTTTGTTTAATATTAGGCTCTAGAGCAGCAGTACAAACAATCCATTAAAACCCTTTTTTTAATTTTCCTAGAGATAAAAAAATCGCGAAAAACCGAAACTAAAATTTTAACGAAAATTGAACGAAACAAAAATTGGCCGTTAAAAACGAAATTTCGAAAATCGGGCTCTCATGGATTTTTCGTAGTGCTTCTCTGGAGCCTGACATAAACAAATTAGAAGAAATTAATGTAAATTTTAGCAGAAGATAGCTTTCTAGTGTTTTTCTGGGAGGCTAAGTCAAGGTTCCTGTGTGAGCGTAGGTTGCATTGTATCAGATTACAATAAGTGCACAAATGATCTTTGAGACTGGTTCCTCACGTTGAGCAAGTTTTTTCGATACAACTTCTGCCAGTTTACCAAGAAAACGCGTCGAAAACAGCCTCATCAGCGACACCCACACCCTTAATGCCATTTTCACTCTTCGGCCGATTTTGAGCCCATTTTTCAACAAAGTTTAATCAAAAACACAAAATCCTCTTTTATCGGCCTTCGGCCGATTTCAACAAATTTGAATGTGTTTTAGCTTTTGGGGTGTTCCCCGAGGAGATTCAGGCTTAACCAATCAGAGCGCGACTTGGTTAGTTTAATTAAGGGGCGTTTCAATCTCCCCGGTGAAAACCCCAAAAGCTAAAACACATTCGGTATAAAACACAAAATCCCCTTTTATCGGCCTTCGGTCGATTTTGAGGTCATTTTTTCAACAAATTTGAATAAAGAGCATAAAATCCTTTTTTATCGGCCTTCGGCCGATTTTGGGCTCATTTTTCAACAAAATTTAATCAAAAACATAAAATCCCCTTTTATCGGCCTTCGGCCGATTTTGGGCCCATTTTTCACTGAATTTGAATCTAAAACACAAAATTCCCTTTTATCGACCTTCGGCCGATTTTGGGCTCATTTGTTCACAAATTTGAATATAAACACAAAATCCCCTTTTATCGGCTTAGGCCGATTTTGCAAGCAATCAGCACAAATTTGAGTAGTTTTTCAATGATTCATTCCTAATCTATTATTTATTATCTATTCTATGGTTACTTTATTTCTAATGCTGCCTTTTCCCATTCATTTTTGATACCGTGGTATTGTTGACACCATATATACATTAAATCACGTCAGTTGCAGAGTAATTAATTTAACGCATTTCGGTGATTCGATTCATTCGAACCAATTTTGATAAACCTTATAAAAAAAAATATTGTTGAATACATTATGTCATTTAGTATGCTTACGCGATTCATTTCTGAACAAATATTTCAGACACATAGCCGGTTCCCCCCTTAAAATATTTCAGACTCTGAGCCGGTTCCCCCTTAAAATATTTTCACTCTGAGCCGGTTCCCCCCTTAATAATATGTGATCTTGAGCTAGTGCTTCCCTTTAATTACTGAATTTCAGAACCGGTCAACCCCTTAATAATCACCATTTAATAATAGAACCCCTTAAATATACCAGTCTCCCATCTAAAAATATTTTTTTGGAAATTTGGGATAAAATGGGGAAACATTTTTTAACAAAAACATTTATTAACAAAACATTTTCCAACAAAACATTTTCTAACAAAAACACATTTTTTAACAAAAAAATCATTTTTAACAAAATATAAACATTTTTTAACAAAGAAGAAACAACATTTTTTTAACAACAAAAATATTTTTAACAAAAAAAACATTTTTTAACAAATAAAAACATTTTTTAACAAAAAAAACAGTTTTTCACAAATAAAAATATTTTTCAATAAAAAATATTTTGAACAAAAAAATGTTTTTAACGCGTTTTGGTTAACCAATTAAAATTCCATCTTCCAGTTAGAAAATACAGTTGACAACCTTATACGGTATAAATTATACCCACAAAAGCCGCAGGCTGCTTCAACATGTCGGCCAGGCAACTAACTCTGAAAATACCAAATTTCCCGATCTACCCAGGCCAAATTCAAAGCATATGCTGCACTAAATTTATTGTTAATTTGTATCAGGGATGCCAAAAATGACAATTAAAATGACCAAAAGTTACCACAACAGCTTCTAGAAAGAAAATGCGAAGAATTTGCTGGACTATTTTTGTGTTGAGTAAATTTTTATCAGGGAAGTCGAAAATGACACTTAAAATGTTCCAAAGTGACCACAGGACCCGCTAGAGAGCAAAATGAGGACAATATGAAACTTGTCTTTTTTAAGTGTGAATTGATATCTGTTAGATCGAAATTGAGTTTCAACCTCATCAAAAGTACACACATTTGTTGGAAGGTGATCCTCATACAAGAATATCAAAAATATATCTCGGTTGCATTTATTAGTGTTTTGAAGAAGAATGTATAATTATGCATTATTAATAAAGTACAGAATGGGGAAGACATTTTCTAACAAAATGTGAAAACTCGTGCCCAGTATACACGGGATAAATCCGTGCAAAACTTCTTTGTCAGGAAAAAAAATAGGGTTGGGGTGAGAAGATTAGGGTTCCGTGTCTTCTTGCACCAACCCTAGTTTTTTGTTGACAAAACGTTTTGCCATGCCCCGAGTGTACACTATAACAGTTATTTTTCTATGAACCAGCAAAAAAAAATTTTGAGCCTGCATTTAGAGCTTAAGGGAGTACCCCACGCGGGTTTTATTTCGGCTCTCAGACATGGTAGAAAGCTAATTTTTATCACATTCTCATTTTTGTTATCGGTTTCAATCCAAAAAATTAAAAAAAAAAAATTTCGATGTAAAAAAATTTCCTATTTTTTCCAAGTATAAATTTCGTTCTATTGTCTGTAACTTTCAAAGTTGACATTCGTTGACGCTGATTTTTGTTGCATGAGTTCACTTTGAATTTAATCTTGAAAAAAATAAAAAACTTTTAATTTTCGAAAAAAAAAATTCTGAAATTTTCTTAGATTGATAAAATCGACGTACCCCACGCGGGTTTTATTTCGGCTCTCAGACATGGTAGAAAGCTAATTTTTATC
>SCLH01001370.1:107681-125913 GCA_004367855.1 Oikopleura vanhoeffeni
TTTTTGTTAAAAAATGTTTTGTTAAAAAAATTGTTGTTGAAAAACTTTTTTGTTAAAAAACCCCCTGCCGATAAAATGATCCCTCCCCCCTGAGGATCAATCCCGTTTTTTGGGGGATAAATGGGGAGGGGAGGGATCTGCAAAATAAATTTTCAAAATTGCAGCGTAAAAATAGTTACAATCGTATAATTCCTAAAATTTATCCGTATTTCTTAGAAATTTCACATGGGGAGCAAATGATATAAAAGCTTATGAAGAAGATCAAAAACAAGCTGATCGAGATTGGTATACTATGGACGAGGGAAATGACCCAAATAGAATGGACCCTGATCAAGAGTATGTTAATAAGAAGGAAGAGCAAATGAAAAAAAAGCGAGATAATATGAAGTTATCAGCTCGGCATCAACAGGTAAAGATAACTTGTTTTACCTGAACGGTGCCAAGCAGATTTGTTCTTGGCCACCAATTGAATCACAAAAAAATCTTAAAAACCATAATAATGGTTAACCATAAAAATTTTAATATGTAAACGACAAAAATTAGCATGTTCTCTTGCCGGTTCGCTCCCTAGACATAATATATGTCACATACACGACAGTTTAAACTATTATCACCATTTGCATACGAAATGCACCAGGAAAGTAATTTTCAGCCATAGCTATCTAAAACTATAAATTAAGTATAATATTGATAATGAAAAATGGGAAGCTGAATTACTCCTTCGTTCTGGTGTTGTTACTCAGACAAATTTCGACGAAGATTTTGATGAAACCACCGGTTCAAAAGTTCATATTTTAGTTCATAATATTACTCCACCATTCTTGGATGGGCGTACTATTTTTACAAAACAACCAGAGCCAGTGGTGCCTGTGAAAGGAAACAAGTCAAAATTTGATCCCTCAACAAAACTCTCTGATGAATTTGAAAGTTTACTTATTTTTAGATTTTAGTGATATTCGTTAAATGCATACCAGATCGGAAATGCATCATTTGGATGCAATTTACCGTACCATTAATTTTATTGGTTAAAAACGCATATCATAACCTTCAGGTAGGGTCATACCCAGGAGTAAAATCGATTTTTGAACCAACAATTATATTAGCATATGAAAAAAAGTGACTAATACATAATTTTAAAAGAAATTTTTTGAAAAAAAATGCGGAAAATTTTCCCGCCCAAAATGGCCTTTTAAATTAAAAATTGCGGTAAAAGTACGCAAAAGGTCACATCTCATTATATCGCAAACGTAAAACTTGCCCATAAGATAGCCCGTAAAATTTGACGTAGGTAATGATAAAAAATTTAAGAAAAAACATGGCCCATCAATATCAATTTGCATTTTAAACGGTTCCGCCTACGCATTTTTCATCGAAATTCCTTCAGAATGACCAAAATTTTTTCATCAAAATTAAAAAAATTGAAATTTTTTTTGTGATATAAAGTTAAGGTTTTCTGACGCCATCCTTATACTCACAAAAATATAAATTAAAAATATACGTAAAAAGTGGCTAACAAAGCCGAAAAAGCTGTTTTTCAATACTCAAATTGTGACATAAAAATAATTTATGGTCGGAATCATTTTTTTTTTGAAAAAGTTCAACCCCATAAACTTAAAGAATCAGTGACGAGGGGTTGGTTTTGAAGATAGGTCTCCTGGGTATGACCCTACCTTCACGTCATTCTGCTGATACCAAATCTATCACATTTTTTGCTTGGATGAATATTTCTAGAAAACTTTCATACTGATTAAAACCGTCGTATTCTCGAATTCATCAATAATTTGGAAAAAATTGATTATTTTCGTTTACGACGTTTAAACATAATTTCGAATTTGAGTTCGTTGAAAAAAAACGTCCTTTTAAATTATTATATTTTTATTTACAGATAAATAAGGTCAGATGGTATCTACAGAAATCCCAAAAATTCTCGTTTAAATTCTCCTGTATGAATATGCCTTTTTGTCTGATGAAGTCTCATTGAGGTTTTTTTAGCGAAGAATTTCCCACATACTTTACATTGATGCTCTTTTTTGCTTTCTTCATTATCCACATTGCTCAAGTTAAGATTGAATTTTTGAAATACGGTTTCAGTTGGAATTTTCTTAATTCGATCGTTTTGTTTTTCAATAAAGTTTAGTTTTTTCGAAATCTTCGCCGTATTCAGAATCTGCTCAGATTTGAAAAATTGCTTTCTTGGTAGTGTAGAAGTATGAAGTAGCTCATGAGCTCGTACGGCAGAATAGTGAAAAAAGCTTTTTCCACAAATTTTACAGCTATGAATTGGTGCTTCAGATTCGCATTCATCTTTAAGGTATTCAAATTCTTTTGTAGGCGTTTTTGGTTGCACAGATAGTCTATTTTCGTGAAACTTATTTTTTGATTTTCGTCGATTGACATCCTCTCTATTTTCGGCATGGCAAATCATGCTTCCCTCTGGCGGAAAATTAAAATTAATTTTCGATAGTTTAGACGATGGCATTAATGGGGACATAATTCTGGAATCTCTCAAGTCTCTGTTTCGTTGGCGAGATACCCTAGGTTGTCTCTTAGGAGTTGAGGTCATCATTCCGCAGCCGATTCCACTTGATCCAGTTGAATAATCTGAGTCAGTACAAAAATCCATTTTTGATTTTCGAGTTTTTAGTTTCGGTAGTAAATATATAATTTGATTTGTTTGAGTATCTAAATTCTTCGATTGTATTTATTTCGCATTTTCTAGCGACACCAGTGAGAAAATCATACCCCTTGAGCGCCGAAAATTGCGACAAGGTGCAGAGCGCGTGGCATTTTTGAGGCACCTGTTGTTATTGAATTTTCCGGTTGCAAGTTAGAGGAGGATAAATCCATCCGGGCAATTAATAAGTGTTTACTGTAAGCAGGCACATGTTTTTTAAAATTACTTGCCAGCAGCTTCCGACTCTGAGTTAGGAAACGAAAATCGGATACTTAAGTACATGTATGTTTCGGTAAATATCTGATTTTTAAAATTAGAAAAAAGGTTAACAAAAAATAAAAATGAAAATCAGACTCTTCTACCTTATTGTAAAATATTTAGTTTACTTAAAGTTTTAGTTTACCTTAACCGTTAAGGTATTTTTTTTAGGTGGGCCCACTTAAGGGGTATCTGTTCTGAGAAAACCAGACTAGATAGCGACAAACGTTTTTTTGCATCTGAATCTTTACCGAATTTGTAGTGGTGGAAAATTTTCCTTTTTTTCCGGTGATTACCGGTTCACCGGTAATTCGCAAAAAACGGTTTTTCGGTAATTTTGAGCAATTTCGATGACTGATTTCCGGTCACGTGATCCACCCAGGAAGTCAAACAATTTTTCTACCATATATTTTTTTCCAACGTTTCACATGCCGAAAACCATTTGTCGCTATCTTGTCTAGTTCTCTCAGTCAAAATCACAAGTGGGTCCACCGAAAAAAAGCGACCTAAGTAAAAATTTGTTTCAAGTCAGGGATATTTTTAAGCATTCAATAACCAAACATTGAAATTTTTGTATCTCAAACTAATGTATTGTGTGTCAGTAATTGACCGTCAAACCCAGAAAATACTAAAAACTGTAATTTGACCCCATTTGGGGTTTTCGTACAACACTAAGTTTTAGTATTGTATGACAAAAATATTTTTGTCAAAAAATTTCTCATGAAAAAATATCTAGGCTAGTAAAATTTTTGACAGAAAAAGTTGCGGTCAATGACAAAATTGTATGCGCCATTTTTAAAGGTCAATTATCGTTATTTGGTGAAGGTGATGAAAAACGCAAAAACAATTTACAACCCCCCTAATATTTGAATGCGTTTTGTATAGACAAGTTCTAAAGCGCATTAACAATATTATAATGAAATAGTGTGTTCTCCAAATGCTAAGAGAATTATGAATCCTAATTTATGATATTCGCTGATTCCACTTATTTATATATTGACCTTTAATTTAAATAAAGGCTATAATATATTGCACTAGTGATTTGAAAATATTATTTCCGGTTAAATTGTCTTCCCATAACTAAATGTCCATATTTGGTACTTGAAGCGTGAACAGACTCGAATTTTGACACTATTTTATCCTCACCAAATCATCCCTAATAGATGTAAATCAATCGCGAAAATATAATTGGTTTTTTTCATGATGCTCTATTTTGTTTGAAGTTAAGCCGCCCTCGGGTCTGAGGTGTTCCGTCGGCGAATTTCGCGCTAGAATGCCGCCCAAAGGTCACCCTTTGTGTCTCAACTTTTCAAGCTCATTTTTACTTCTCACGATTTTTACATTTTGGCAGGTTTATTTTCTGGTTTTTGACTTGTTATGAAGATAGCACATCTGATATGGCCGTGGTCGCCAGGGAAGGTTCACATCTTATTAAAAAGCATAGAGAGCAAAAGGAGCGAAAGCGAGCTCAGCATAAAGATTGGGAACTTGCTGGTACAAAAATGGGTAATGCTTTAGGGGTAAAAAAAGAGGAAGAGGAAGGCGACCAAATGGAGGAAGATGATGATGGAAATTTCAGAAAAAATTCTCAATTTAAAGGGAGTTGTTAAAAATTATTAATTTTGTACCAAATTATTACTTTGGACCGCGCTCGGTTCAAAATAAAAAAAAATGTAACAAATAAAACGTTTGCGACCGGTCTAGTCAACTCGTTATTAGTAGCAAAAACGTGTTGATAAATATTATAGTTTTTCTTTATTGGTTCACGCTTGTCATGTTCTCTTGCGCCAACGAGCATGGGTGTGAAAAAGAAAGTAACATCACTACACTCCAAAATTAACGAATTAACTTTCAAATGAGATAAAAAACAATCACAAACTTTTATTTTGATCCAAATTAAAAAAAATACGCTACGAAAATTTGCTAAAAAGTGTTAGTAAGTGTGCTATCAAGACAAATATCTTTCATGTTCAAAATTTTGACTGAATTTTTAATCATGTTTATATTTATAAAAAAATGAATTTTTCCCTTTTGGACGCTTAATTTTTTTGTATATTTTATAATCAAAAATAACTCAAGTAGCATTTTCAAATTTCTCCCTGAAGACAGAACAATTACGGATATATCGGAAACCGTTTTTGCATACAATACCAATCGAAATCTCAGTTGCAAAATGATTTTTCCAATTTTTAACTTTTAACGGTCGACCGGTATATTCGTCTAAATGGTGACTCATCAGTTTCGAGTCCAAATCCAAAGAGCATCGTATGATAAACAGAATATATTTCAAATGCCGACCTTTTTTTCATTTTTAAATATTCTAACGAACAAATGTTTTATTTTTTTGAATTATCATTCACAACCCCCCTCAAGATCATATGGATAAGCAAAAAGCAAGTCAGGGAAGCGCAGGTGCTGTTAGTCATTTTGCCCGTACAAAATCCATCAAGCAACAGCGCGAATTCTTGCCCATTTATGCTGCTAGAGCCGAGTTATCTCGGTTAATCCGAGAGCATTCGGTCGTCATTATTGTCGGAGAGACTGGTTCTGGTAAAACTACACAATTGGTTCAGTATCTTAGGGAAGACGGTTACTGTAATAACGGTATGATTGGGTGTACCCAGCTAGGGTGGCCAAAGATTTTTTTCAGGTTGGAAAAAGTCAACTTTGCGTAATGGCGATCTTCGTAAAATTTTGATACTGCATTTTAAAGCTAAACATATACAAAAATGTGGCGCTAAGGAGATATGGACACTAAAGGGAATTTTGATCTTAAACGGTCATACACTGGTTGAGGTCTTCAAGTGCGACAAATTCTGAAATTTCAAATCGAAGCGCCGTGTTTATATTAATTACATACAATGTGATAATGTACATATCACATGAATATCATGGAAAATAAATTGGCAAAAATTTTGTTAAAATCTCAGAACTTTTGTTTATTTTTTGGAAAACCCTCGGCCACCCTATACACAGCCTCGGCGAGTAGCGGCTATGAGTGTAGCAAAACGAGTCGCAGAGGAAATTGGAGTCGAACTTGGAGAAGAGGTTGGATATGCTATTCGATTCGAAGATTGTACCTCGAAGAAAACTGTGATAAAATATATGACTGATGGTATTTTGTTGAGAGAAACGCTAAGGGAAGCAGATATTGATAAGTATTCGTGTATTGTTATGGACGAAGCTCACGAACGGTCCTTGAATACAGGAAGCGGTTTGAAATTGACAATTGTAAACATTTTAAGAATTAATACGACGTCAAAACAATAGTTATATTGGAAATAATATCTGTCGAAAGACATAATCTTTTTCCGAGTTTTTTTCTTTGTGCGCGATTAAATTCCTCTGTTTTGAATGTGTTCATGAATGAATGATCAGAATTACTTTTCCTCATCTAAAGACTAGTCTTCGAGCTTATATTCCAAAAAAAAATTTCCTTAATTTATACTTAATTTGAGATAATATGCCCTTTATCTTAACAAAAACGTCTTTTAACTCCGAATATTTTGTGTGTAAATTTTTTTTTTAAATGCAAACTGTAAAAGTTCTAGAAATCATTTATCAAAGTTCAAGAATTCAAAATTGCTTTCAAAATTATGTTCAAAATTATAATTCAAAAAACTTTTGTTTCGGTCGAAAACTCTAAAAATATTTATTTTGGCTTTATTTTCACATGCACGTCTATTTTCCATAGTTTTTGAAAATCGATATTGACCCCGAAAAAAAATTTAAATTTTTAAGAATATTTCGTAATATAGTTAATTTAGCGTGAAAATATATTTCCGTTTTTAAACTTATAAAAAGATGTACTTTTTGGTATTCTTCGTGACATTGTCGGACGGCGTAATGATCTCAAGCTCATTGTCACATCAGCAACAATGGATTCCCAAAAATTTGCAGACTTCTTCGGTGGTGTCCCAGTTTATAATATCCCGGGTCGAACTTTTCCAGTTGATGTTATGTGGGCAAAAACGACGATTGAAGACTATGTGGAAGCTACTGTAAAACAAGCTTTACAAATCCATCTGACTCCAAATCCTGGAGATATCTTGATTTTCATGCCTGGTCAGGATAGTGTCAAAAATCTTACCGTGTGGAAAAATTAAAACAAAAATATTTAAAAGTATATAACAAATTAAAATTATCTTTAGCATGATTTTTTTCTTCATTTAAAAATGCAAATTTTTTATCAATAAAGTCATCGCTCCCTTACTAATACAAATATCAGCTAAAAAAGTTCTACCAGTAATGGTATTTGTAACAGTTCGGAAATATCCCTATTGTTTGCTTAGAAAACTACATTGTAGATAGAAATTGATTTATTTATTAGTCAAATTCGAATTAAAATGGAATTTTTTTCTGTATAGCAGTGTTAAAATAACACAAATAAAATACAGCCAGCAGTTTGATATTATTTTTTTGTAAAGATACTTGTAATTGAAGTTTGCTTTGTCTTGGAATCTAGAATTTTAAAATGTACAAATAAAAAAAAGTTTTCAATTTGTACTCCTTTTGATATGACAATAACCATAATAATCCGAGGAAATATATGAAAAATATAAAAAACCTTTTGAAATCCTAATCCTGCCATTCAGCTTTTGGAGCTTTTATTAATATTAGCAGAATTTCAAAAAACACCTCAAAAAAGGTGTACACCCGCCTATGTGCAATTTGCGCCGCTCGCCAAATTTGCGGCCTCCAGAGCTATCGTTTAACTATGGCCGGCCAATCACAGGCGCGTGTTCAAGAGGGGGTGCAGGAAAAACATTTAGGCGACGTTACCAGTTGTCAACACATTGACCACCTCCAAAAACTTGTACCAGTTTGGGAGTGAAGAATAAAATCATCGAAACAATTTTCATAAATTTTTCGAAGAACTACTGTATTTTTTTACAGGTGGTTTTGACTCTAATTCGTAGGAAGCTATCGAGGTTACCTGCGAAGAAATTCGAACTCGTCTGGATGAAGTTGAAGATGCTCCAGCACTTGCAATTTTACCTATTTACTCTCAGCTGCCTTCCGATTTGCAATCCAAAATTTTCGATCGTGCACCTGATGGCTGCAGAAAGGTATTTTTTTAAACAATATGCAAAATAGAATTTGTTTCTGAGTTCGATTTCACGGCTAGTACGTTTTTTAAGGTTGTTGTTGCTACAAATATTGCTGAAACATCGCTGACTCTAGATGGCATTTCATATGTTATTGATGCTGGGTATTGTAAATTAAAGGTTTTTAATCCAAAAATTGGTATGGATTCACTCCAAGTTTATCCTATTTCGCAAGCGAATGCTAATCAGAGATCTGGTCGTGCCGGACGTACAGGCCCTGGAACAGCTTTTAGGTAAGATTATTTGAGTGGAGATTTTTCAGGTTATGATCACATTGGCCTTATTTTTTCTCAGCTAAACCGACTCGGTTATTCAGTTGCGCCAGTATTTTCAGAGGGCTAACCGATTTTCAAAAATAATTTGATTAAAAAAATTAACATAAAATCAATCTTCAATGATTTTCTCATCTTCCTTCAAGCTTAAAATACATTTCAATTTATAGTTCAGACAATCACTAGCCTTGCTTTGAAAACGTGACCTTTCAACTGGTAAATCGGAATTATCGACCTTACACTTGAAAAAAATTCTCACCTTGAAAAAAATTTTAATTTTTTTAATAGTTGAAGTAAAATTAATGTATTGAAAACTTAAGTAAGTAAACTAGTATTTAGTTTTATATTTTTTAAATCAATATTCATTTTCTGTTCATGCAGTTGCAAGGTCAACAAATAAATATCGCTTTTCCGAGTGAAGAAAATTCTCCTGTTTTGAAAGTGGTCACATAACATTTTTGAATATTTTCGGAATTTCTCTGAAATTGTTTTTCATGTGCACTAAAATATATAAATGACCCTTTATTAGTCATTTTGTAATTTTTCCCCGATGGTATCAAAATGCCAAATTTGATCGCATAAAATATATTTTATAAAATTTGAATGGTCATAAATTATGACTCATAATAAATGACATACAGTTTTCAATAAACCGCCAATTTAAGTTTTATCCGGCAATTACCGGTATACAAGGCGTTTTTTCTCAATCAACGAATCTTTTTTACTAAAATAAAATTATGTCAGTGTAATTTCTCACCGATCACCTTGTCATACCGAAAATTATTAACCAAAATATTAAAAAATCAGGCTTTATACACTGACACAATACAAGAATGAGATGCTAACAATGACAGTTCCGGAAATTCAACGAACCAATTTATCAAATGTGGTTTTGCTCTTAAAATCTTTGAATGTAGATGACCTGTTGAGTTTCCATTTCATGGATCCGCCACCACAAGATAACATGTTGAACTCTATGTATTCTTTGTGGATTTTGAACGCTTTAGATTAAGGTGGGAAATACGTTTAAGTTTTATTGCATATTTTTAACTTAGCATAGATAGGTATGAAAATTTTGAACACAAACACACAAAGAAAAATTGACACAAAAAGTAGAGGACAGGTGGCCAAATCGAGTTTTTTTTCGAATTCAAACTTAATTTTTAAGCTGTTCCTTAGCGATAAATTTTTATATGGCCATTTTAGCAATCTTCTAAGTCAGGCGCTTCATTTCTAACTAATGGCATCATTGGCAAAAAAAACGAAAAATCCATAAAATAAGTCATTTGCATTTTCCACCCTACTTTAGATAATACTGGAAAATTAACCGATAAGGGAAGATTAATGGTGGAATTTCCCATGGACCCTGCCATGTCTAAAATGTTAATAACTTCGTGTGATATGGGCTGCTCGGAAGAAATGTTGACAGTAGTTTCTATGTTATCGGTTCCGACTATTTTCTTCAGACCAAGGGGAAGAGAAGAGGACGCAGGTATAATACCTAGGAATTAACTTCAAATAATAGATTTTGAATAACAATTTTTGGTAATTTCAAATNATTAAAAAAAATAATTAAGGGGGTTCTACATGTCAATTTGCATTCACAAATGAAGTGTTTTTGGTGATTTTAGGTTTCGGTCGGACGATTTTGTATGTTGGTTTTTGGCGAAACCGTGATAAAAACCCATTTTTTTAAACTTCGTCATAGGTTCGGAAATCACTTTTATAGAGCATGTGTTCTTTGCTATTTCATTTTCAAATTATTTTAAAGATTTTTAAGGGATTTTCGAAAAAATCCCTCGAATTCCAACAGAAGATTATAAAATTCGATTTCGTGAGAAGGACTCTAAATCATGATTAAATCATAAGCATGTTATTCTGGAGAGTATTTTTAGCCAAGTATGCCACAAAAATTTTCAAAACCTGCAAAAAAAACGAAAAACTTGATTTTTGTCAAATGACCAAATGATGCAAAAATCTAAATCCCTCAGTTTTTCAAAATCCTGCTTTGATTTTAGCTTTTTTTCAACTTTCGAAAATAATATGTTACTTTTATATTATTTCTGATCATTTGATCTGGCTGAGGGCACATTTTCATGATAGAGATCGATGAAGGTTCTCAAATGAAAAATATAAGAAATTATTGTAAAATACCTTAAAAATAATTTGAAATTGAAATAGCAAAGAGCACATGCTCTATAAAAGTGTTTTCCGAACCTATGACGAAGTTAAAAAAAATGGGTTTTTATCACGGTTTCGCCAAAAACCAACATACAAAATCGTCCGACCTAAACCTAAAATCACCTTTTTTTGTTAAATTAAACAAACACAATATTATTTCTGGGTAAATCGGGTCTGATAAATCTATTGTGACTAATAAAAAATCGATGTCCGACGTTAAAGTCTATTTTTGGAGTTTCATTCGCGTACCACAGAAATTTTAATAAAAATACGATAAAAATGGCAAAAATGAATTCTCTGTAAAAAACTGACCAGAAAAAGTATATTTNTTCTAGAATTTTATTCAAAAATTCCTTCTCATCACTTTTACCGCATTATATTTATCTACCTTAGTCGAAAAAATGGCTTCATTCTAAACATTCGTCTAAAAGAAGATAGAGTTTGAAGTCGAAAAACTGGCAAAATCGGCGTTTAAGTGAGATTCTAGAAGAAAAAAAAATCAAAAATCGAAAAATTCTTTCTCATCACTTTTTTGTTCTCATTTATTCGCTACTTTGTGTAAATTTTGAGACGCTTTGTATGTGGGGTCTAAAAGAAGATAGATTTAAAAAAAACGTTAAGTGCTCTAGAATAGACTCACCACCTGGTGGTGTGATGTAACAACTGCCCTAGAACTGTTCTGAGGCGTGATTGAAAGGTACCAAAAAGCGACACCTACCCCCTTAAAAAATTTTGGATAATTTCTGCTCGAGTTTTTTGCTGCTGGAGAGACATTGTGCGTTTTCAAAATCGTTTTCGTACAATGCTTTACGAGTTTGTTACTAATTTGAAAATAATTTAAGATATATAAAAATTGTAACAGTGTTTACAGAACAATATTTTTTTCCATTTTACGTTTGATCAATTTAATCACAAGTTAAACACTGTTCAAAAGTGGTGAAAAAATACCCAGCAATTACAACAATTGGCATTTAGAACCCCCTTTTTATTCTGAGTATTGATTTAAAAATTCCCAATTTATTTTTTTTGTATAATTTTGTTCGCGGCAATTTACTACTAGAGTTATTTTTAGATAGATAATGTCGTTTAAACTTCGAATTTTTGCCTGGTGAGCTGCCAAAGTATAAATTTTGGTCGACAATTTGAAGAGAAATCGTGTGAAATAAAAAATCTTATGTCGCAACAAATTTAGGATTAATTTTAAATAATTTTCAAAAATTTTAAATTCTTTTACAAGTGTAAACAGTTGTTACAGTTGTATTTGTGCTACAAAGTAAGAATTGGCATTATAACTTCGAAATTAAAAATAATAAAATTTTATTAAAATAATAAATTTTCAGCATATCGAGAAATAGGTCAACCAGAACTCTCATTTTATAGCGGGCCTTCTTTATATTTACCCCCAAACTTAAGAATGTATTTTAGACGCTATGCGCGAAAAATTCAACGTTCCAGAAAGTGATCACATGACTTATCTCAATGTGTATACTAATTGGAAAAAGTATAAATACAGTGACAGTTGGTGTGCAAAACATTTTATTCACGCGAAAGCCATGCGAAAAGTTCGCGAAGTTCGAGCCCAGTTAAAAGAAATTATGGACTCTCAAAAATGTAAACTTATTTCTTGTGGGAATGACTGGGATCTTGTGAGAAAGTGTATTTGTGCTGCTTACTTTCATGCTGCTGCAAAATTAAAGGGGCTTTCAGAATATGTTAATATTCGAACAGGAAAGGTTTAAAATGGTATCCTTGGAAATAATTTTTGGGTCCTTGAAATAACCAGAAATAAATAAAAATATGCCTTTTTTGACAGTTTTCTCAGAATTTTGATAATGGTAAAATTGTAATGAATTAATATTTTCTCTAATGCATAATCTCACTAATTGATGAGGTGGCTTTTAACATTGAAATATAGTTTTATAATATGACACTGCTGGTGTTAACTTTCGAAATTTGTTCCATTTTCTGTATTTTAGAATTGAAAAGAAAACGGAAAATGAATTGAAAAACCTTTTAATACAATTTAAACAAATTAAAATTTCATAAGTTATGAAGCCATGGCTGGAGTTTTTTGCTCGAAGACGACTCGATATTAAAAATTTGGCGGCGGTTGATTCAGCATGAATATTTTTTCGATTTTCAATTGCTTTATTTTAAAAGACTAGTACAATAAAATAGTTGATCACTTCATGGAAAAATGTGTGATTTTACACTTTTTAGAAATTTAAACTAGAAATTCAGAACAGTCATTTTCCTAACTGGCTCATTATTTGTTTAGAGTTTTCGGAATTTTAGATGAACTGTTCTGAAAAGTAAAATGTTTTTCAATTCAATATCTAAGATATTATATCTTTCAGCAGTTTCATATAACAAAATTATTTTGAATGTTAAAAGCCACCTCAATACACCTTGTTTTTACCATCACATTTGTATACAGATACTGTATTACAGAAAATATAAATGTATTTAAATTTAAAGCATTATCAAAATTTTGAGGGAAATGCCAAAAGGGCAATTTTTATGAATTATAACACATTTTACCATATTTTAAGCCTGAATTAAAGGTATGCCTTGTCATTTACATCCAACTAGTGCATTATATGGTATGGGTTGGGCATCTGATTATGTTGTTTATCATGAACTTGTTATGACATCAAAAGAATTCATGCATGTAGCCACAGCTGTTGATGGCGAATGGCTAGCTGAATTAGGACCTATGTTTTACTCAATTAAAAAGAGTGCAAAAACGCGTAAAGAGGTTGCGAACAAAACTGTTACAGCGTTGGAGGAAATGGAAGAGCAAATGGAAAAAGGTAATAATCAACCATCATTTTCTTGACTGTGTTTTTTTTAATTAGCGCATAAAATCAAATCGTACTTATTGTGGTTTATTAAAAAAAAATGAATTCACACAAAAATAAAAACTTATTTATTCTTGTAAAATTTTGCAACGAGAATTTCGGAATGTCAATTTCTACAGTTTCTGTAGTCGTGAAGGAAAATTTGGCATCCTATTTAATAGTAAAAATAGTATATATGGATAAAAAAGACTGAAAATGTAACGCTCCAAAAGGTAGCATCAAAAATATATCCCGAAATTTGTACACTATGGGCATATTTTCAAATTAATGTTTTGTGTTAAACTTTAATCAGAATTCGAAAAATTAAAATTTCCTACTTTAAGAAAAACAGTTATTTACTCTTTCGTTTATAGATAAAATTTTGATGGATGAACGAAAAGTTGTTGATGATACAAGAAAACCATCTGCAACGTCTATTCGTATCGCAATGCCAGGAGCTCCAACACCAAAAAGAGAACCAATTAGAGCAATGACAGAACCAGTAAAACGAGCTCACACGGGCTCACATATGACGAGAATAGAAGAATTTCGAAAACTAAAAGAGGCCAAAACACCTCAAGGAAGGGCGAAAACACCTAGATTTGGAATTTAAAAACAACTTCGTCTGAAAAATTGATTGTTCAAAAAAAATGAGAGTTTGAAAGTTTTTAATCGTTTCTTTGATCTTTTAATTTACTCCACTGCCCTATACATTGGGTGCGCACCGGGAAAATATCATTTTTTGCGTTTCAATTTTGTTAAAATTGCATGTGTAAAATTTGAAAATTTTCCCGGTTCGCATCCACCTAAACAATATGTTGATATGCAAATTTATTCCTTATCTTAATTTTCAGAAAATGCTGAGGATTGTATTTTTATTAGCGGCAGCCAATGGCCTTGAAGAACAATTAGAGGACAAAATGGAAGATAAAATTGAAGATGAGTTTCTTATCAGTGACGAAGCCAAGTTAGGCGAATATCAGTATAATGTTCAGCAATTGATCAATAAAACATTCACTGTTGGTTTCAGGAATGGATATAGGATGGTGACCTAAAAATTTAGAAATTTTAATCAGCAGGCATTTCATTTAATTTGTAAAAATTATTAATTTATAGGACTTGTTGATACAAAATATGTTGTGGTACAACCCCCACTTTAAACTTGGTTTCAAACGGAAATGCGGAATTTCGGACAAGAAATTTGCCTTTCTCGTTAAAATTTCTCTTTTCTTTTTTGTGGCTTGAAATAAAAAATGTAGCAGAAATTTTGATGGCTATTAGATGTAGAAAAAGTTTTAGAAAAACGGGCGGCATTAAAAAAAATACCTTCACAACATTCCCTTTCAAATATCTTTAAAAAGTTTAAATCGATTGGAAGAATACCAAATGTTAAAATTTATTTCCGAAGCTCAACCTGGCCTATCTCATTCAATCCGAAATCCAATCATCAGCCTCGAAGAAATTTATTTGAATACAAAAGTTAAATATTTAACCGGCGTAGAACACTGGACCCCTGCAGAAAAAATTTCAACTTGTCATGTTTTGGTGACAACGAGAAATTTGCAAGGCGGGATAAAAATTTAGCTCTGAATTTCAATCGGGTTGAATGTTCTTGAAAACGGCTCATCCGTTTCAAAAAAATTAAAAGTGGTATGACGCCTGATATTTAGATCTCGGTAAATAGACTATTAAAGTTACCGGTTAAATTTCCGGTACACCGGTAAAATCTTCAAATCCCGATATTCTGTGAATCTTTGGCCCTTAAGGGTGTGGGTGTCGCTGATTTTGACCTTTTGCTTTTTAAAAGCGTAGGTTGTGCGTAGGTGGGTTGTATCAGATAACTGTTAAATTAGAAATCACGTGAAGAGTTGTTCTTCAAGATGCAAAAGTTTTTGAGATATCAGCTCTGCTAGTTTATCCAAAAATAGCTTCGTAAAAGGTCAAAATCAGCGACACCCACACCCTTAAGGGCCAAAGATTCACAGAATATCGGGATTTGAAGATTTTACCGNCAAAGTCGACGAAATACGGTTAACAAAAAATATCGTAAATTTCGATTGTTGGATACTGTATGTGGTGACACAAATTTCTGGGTTATTAACATTTTTTTGCGTTCGAACTTTTCCGATATGCGTTCCTGTGGATACACTGGGCTCCTACTGTATGAAACAGAAGACAATTATCAATTGACGTCTTGGATTGTAATTCATCAAAAACTAAAAAAAGTCATATTTGTTTCCAATTGTTTTTATATTCTCATGAAATAAATTTCAAGATGGAAATATTTTGTGGTCTGAAACACGTTATTTGATCATGGAGTGAAAGCTACATACTGGTATAATAAAAAGATTCACATGTAAGTTCCGATTTTTTTTCATAAAAAATGTGTAAAAATTCCAAATTTTTCGAAAATTTTTCAAGTTTTTATCATTTATTTTTATAATATTTTAACATTTTGTGCGGGTTAACTGCATGTGATGTCTCTGCACATGAAACTCAGTTTATTTTGCGCGAGAGTTGAGAAATTCAAAAATTCGAAAAAATAATTCTTTTTCACACTTGAGCCATTCGCCGGAAAGGAAAGCGAAACTCCAAACAATGCACTTGGCATACACCTTTATGAACTTCTCCAGAACGTATCAAATGCACCAAAAACTTGAACGTCAATTCTCGTTTTTATATTCAGTTTATCATGTCCGTTACCCTATTTTGGGCATTTTTAGACACCAGGGAGTTAAAATTTGGAAATTTCCAAAACCGATTTTTTTGCTCCGAATTGACTTTAACACGATGGAAGAATAAAATCAGTTTGAAACTGTTTCGACCAAAAATCTGGACAGGTGGATAGCTTATACCCGCCAGTCCAAATGATTAAAAGAAGAAAGCATCGACGAATTCAGAATAATAGACCAGAAACGACAAAGTGCCAATTTAACCACTCTATTATTTTTATGATATGTACGCCGAAATGAAATACAAACCTTTAAAAAGTATGCAGTCAAGACTGGGGGATGTTATTTACCAGAAAAAAATTTTTTGCAAAAAAAATTTTGAATTTTTTTCTTGAAATATATATTTATTTTGAAAGAAAACAATACCAGCGACTGATTACCCCAATCTTTTTTGAGAGGTGCGCCTAAGCTCGTGCGGCCACATTGGCTTGCAGTTTAGCCTTCTAAGCGTATTTTTCGATTTTTAAGAGCATTTTAGTTGAAATTTTTTTTATATGGACAAAACGACACGTTTTCACATGGACAAACACGAACAAAATTCGCCTCTGCTTATAGCAAATCACGACAGTAGTTTGACATCACTGCAATATAAATACAGCAGGCTGTTTTACATAAACTAGAGTAGTTTTTTTTGAAATTTGCTTCGGCGTGTATCTTGGGGAAGCCATGTCACTTTTCCATTTTTAGCCAAATTGTTTGAAATGGTCAGTTTGGAGCTTCAGCGCAAAAAGGTACTCCTCCACCAGTTTAAAGATACAGTTTCGGCTTTATAACTTGGCATCTGAAAAGCACAAGATTGTTTTGGACAATGAACTTAGAGAGTTTTTTCGTAAATTTGTTCGGCCTCTTCTTGGGAGCATGTCAACTTGTAATTTGAGACCTAAATTTTTTGACCAAAATTTAGAAACAGAAAAAATGCTTCAAAATGATTTTTTCCGTAAATACATAACACTTTTAAGGATTTTGTTGCAATTTTTAGACTCGGATTAGGTCAAAAGAAACACAAATAGCGCACTTCAATTTTATAATCATAAATAATATCAATAATTTTTGTTTTCGTGTTTTGGCCGCCAAAACAAAATTCCAAGTAATACGACATAATGACGCATTATGTGATTAGCTTTTGGAGCCTGAACAAAAAATAAAAAAATGATTGAAAATGAAGGAAAAATCGTATTAGTGATTTTTTAGGGAGCTTTTTAAAGAGCCGTAGGTGGGATTGTATGAGATTATTGGTTAGAAAATAGAAATCACCGTGAAGAGTTGTTCTCAAGATTCAATAAGGTTTTTGGGATATACTCTGCTAGTTATCCAAAAATAGCTTGGTAATAAGGTCAAATCTGCGAAACACCCACACTTAAGGGGGGGGCTCGTCCATTTTAAGGGGTTCTTCAATTAGCCCAATGTCGCAACGACAAATCGTGGATCCGAACTTTCTCTCTCTTGATATATTTGAAAATACAAAGAATCTTGGCATCTAAAAACAATCGCGAAGTGACGGATGGCTTGTCAATCAGAAAGTGCTAGAAACGTGCTTACAAAAGTGACGGAATTATTTTTTTTCACTAGTTAACATAGGGTCAAAATACTTTTTTGGGTGATTCTGAAGCCAAATCAAAGAATTTATCCAAAAACTCTTCATATTGGTCTGCTCACGTTCTGTCCGGTTAATTTGAATCATAAATCATTGTTGTACCTTGAAAACTCAGGGAGGAGATACATTTTGAAATTTGTCTTTTGTCAAAATGTATCTCTCCCTGAGTTTCAAGGTACAACAATGATTCATGATTAATTAACCGGACAGAACGGAGCAGACAATATGAAGAGTTTTGGAAAAAATTATTTGATTTGGCTTCAGAATCACCCAAAAAAGTATTTTGACCCTATGTTAACTAGTGCAAAATATAGTTTTTCGGTGATTCTGAAGCCAAATCAAAGAATTTTTCCAAAAACTCTTCATATTGGTCGGCTCACGTTCTTTCCGGTTAATTTGAATCATTGTTGAACCTTGAAAATTCAGGAAGGAGATACACTTTGAAAAAATAATTCCGTCACTTTTGTAAGCACGTTTCTGATTGCACAAGCCATCCGTCACTTTCGATTAATTTTTAGGATGCAAGATTTTTGTTTAAATATATCAAAGAGTGGTAAAAGTTGGTCCAACGAT
>SCLH01001370.1:134427-144562 GCA_004367855.1 Oikopleura vanhoeffeni
AAAAAATACAGTGACGTCGTTTTTTTTTACTAACACCTTTTTGTTGCATTGAATGAATTGAAAAACTAGACATAGCATGAAGTTGTATGATGGCTCATCTGAGAGCTGATATTTGAAACTAACTAAATCACTGAAGTCTGGTCCAGTAACCATAACCGGTTTAAACAAAGAATTATCGGTTTCCGGGAAACTATAGGACTTACGAACTTGATTTTAGTATGAGGAGACTTGAAATTATCCGGCGAATATTTTCTGGGGTCAAATTTTGTAATTTGACCCCATTTGGGGTCAAATTACAAAATGACTCGTTTGGGGTCATGTTACATATCAAATGAAAGATAATTTTACTACGAATTCGAATCTGTAAAAATCAAAATTTTTAAGTGTAATATGACCCCAAAATGACCAAAACAAGGTTTAGTGCCGATTGCACGTTTCTCTGGAACGGTAAGGTCAAAGTAGTGACTTTTGGCAACAAAAACTCTCAAATTTTCTAGTGATTATTTTTAAGGGTCAAATTTTGTAACATGACCCTAAACGAGTCATTTTGTAATTTGACCCCTAATGGGGTCAAATTACAAAATTTGACCCCAGAAAATATTCGCCGGAAAATTTCAAGTCTCCTCATACTAAAATCAAGTTCGTAAGTCCTATAGTTTTCCGGAAACCGATAATTCTTTGTTTAAGCCGGTTATTANAACCGTTTTGGGCGAGAATCATTTTTTCCCAGAACATTGAGAATACGTTTGAAATAATTTGTGTAGAAAATTGCAGAATTCATTGATTAATCTGATATCAGATTCGAACTCCTGGTACCGATAATTACTGTGATCTTGTCTTAAGCGGACAGAGCTTCTGGCAAAAGTTATTTCTAATGTCCTAGTCCTTGGGTTCGAATCCCGGGGGAACAAATATTTTAATATTACGCTCATAGTATGATAGTTCAAATTTTAAATATTTAACACAGATTCGTAAGCTTTTTACAATGTAAGCATATGATACCGTATGCAGCATACGTACAGTATTAAATATAACTAAAACATTGTCGAAAGACTTCCACTGGAGGAATAGTAAAAAGTGTTAAATTTTAAATGAAATTTTTAATTTATAAATATTTTACAATGGAGCTAAAATTTTGAAGAGGTCAGTTCAGCTTTAATTTTAAGCTCTTTAGTTCCCTCTAGGGGTGATTCAGAGCCGAATAGGTCTAAGCAGACAAAACCGGGTAAATTATTTGTCCACTTAGAGAGATTTTTTACTTTAAAGTTCGAAAATAACAAAAATATAAAAAAAATACTTATTTAGTTTTTGGAAGTAGTCCTTTTTTTATGAGGTTCACCAGTGTCTACAGCGAATATGCTTCAATTTTAAGCTCTCTAGTGCCCTCTAGGGGTGATTTAGAGCCGATTAAGTCTAAGCGGACAAAACCGGGTAAGTCTAAGCGGTCAAAACGGATTTTGCAAAGTGCGCTGCTAGTACATGAACACAGTATTCTACATGCCAAGTTTGGGCCCAATCAGAGCAACTTTGGGGAAAACGGATTCTCGAAATCCTGCTATAATCCCTCCCCCCACGCATAAATTATAAAATTTTAATCTGCCGGAATACGCGATAAAATTCTACTCCGCCAATATATGGTTTTCATGGGGTTTCCAAATACCTGAACGCCGAAAACTTACGGCTCACATAAAAAAACCACCTTACATAATTAAAATTCAGATGTTCAGCGCGAAAATTAGGTTTTAATACTCGAGCCCAAGATTTGATCTAATGTAACTTAATTTCTAAAAACCTTTCTCGTACAAATCTGAATTTTAATTATGAAAGTGAAATAAGTGCAATTTTCGACAAAATGATTCTCGAATCCGAAGATGGTTTCTTAGCCGAGCCGTTAAATAAATACAAAATTCTAAATTGTTTCTTTTAATTGTATTATAGGCAAATCGGAACAACTTGATGAGGAAAATGGTAATAGAAAATTCTGAAGAGCTACCACTTTTGTCCCATATGTTAAATTCATGCCGGATCCGGTTTGGATGGAAATGAAAGCGACGAAAGAGCATCTTTAGTGGTATCGTGCGCTTATTTACTGAAAATGGACAAAAAAGCTATCTATAATAAAATGATCAATTCAGGTCTGACACTGCAGTTAAAGATAAATTCAGGAAAAGAAAAAAAAATGTTCTTAATACTACCTAATAAATTATTACTGAGTCTGCCTAGCAAACACAAGTCTAAGCGAGCCAAACCTTAGGTAGCTTTTTTAAGCGGACAAAACGGGTATTTGGACCATAAAATTTAATGACCATAAAGATGATCAGACTGAACGGGATTTTTAATTTCTGTCCGCTTGAACAAGACCCAGAGTATTAGAAATAATGTTATTTTTGTTTCCATCTAGCCGTCACTTTAGTAAATTTTCGGTTTTAAGCGTTATTTCGGATAAATTAGCTTTTAAAATTTCTAACTGAAATGAGAAAATTTTCAAATTTTTTTGATTAAAATAACATAGGATTTTTTAAAGAGGATATAAAAAATATGTGGCCATGTTCGTCAAAAACTAAAAAATATGGAACCAAACAAACGGAAAATTTTCATAACTTTTTGAACTTTATTCAAATACTTTACGAAATTCGAAAAGTTAAATTCCATCTTAAAATTCCATTATGGCCAAGTTACTTAAAGATGTTGCAATTTTTTACTTTACAAAGTTATCTCACGGAGGTCAAGTACAAAAAAAGTATGCAAAATTTGTCGGAATTGAATATTTTTCTCAATCCGATGTTCTAAACGAGATGGAAGCTCGTGTATATTGCGAAAAAGCTGAATTCTTAGAAACGCTGATGCGGAAGAAACAAAGAGAAACCTAAACGAAAATACAATAAAGCAGAAAAAAATATTCCTGATTGGGAAAAACTTCAAAAAGAAGTCAAAGATGAACTTTGATACTATTTCAGGTATAAATCTGCATGAAATCCACTTATTGCTGCCAATTATAATAAATTAATTTTGAAAGCCTTAATTTTTATATAAACCAATCTGATAAAATTAATTCAAAATCTATGAAATCTCTCTAGTTTATTTTCCCTAAAAATTGCTATGTGATTTTTTTGTAATCTTAGCCCCAGAAAAATCCGTAGTCAACTTCCGGTTTTACACTGTTGATTGACTTAGCAAAAAATGTAATTTTAATGTAAAAATTTGAAGAAATGCGTGGTTTTTCAAATTTTATTTCGAAATTTGTCAAATTTTTTTCGAATTTTTGCGCAAATCATATAAATGGCACTCTTGGATTTTCGCTTTCTCTAAGTCTCTGTTCTGGCCTTCGGAAGTAGAGATGTCGTGACACCCAATGGTTGAAGCCTTCAACCACCTAATAACCAACATTGACACAATGCCAGCTCAAGAATTTTTTAGCCAAAGCTCGAGAAAGTTTACCATCTCAGTTTTCTGAAAGTCACAGAAACGAAGCGTAAATTCATGGTCAACTTTCGGTTTGAGGGGGGGGGGTTTCGGCAAAAAAATACTGACAACTAAGACTTATGAGAAAACCGAAAATGTTGATTGTAGATCTATCTTTAATCTTGCAAAAAAGTACATCATAAATTGTTGTGATCATCACACCGATAGTCACAGTACGTTACAAGATGACATTTCCATTCTGCAAAATCTATCTCCGTCCAGACCATATATCCAATTTAGCACACATTTTCACAGAAACGTAATGGTAGTATGCCAATCTTTTATGATAAGCTTTTTTTTGACCGGTGACTAAACCAATTCTAGAACCGCAAATAACCGACGTTTTTTGACAATCTTAGACTTTAAAAATCTATCTCCTCCGAGGATACATTTGCAAAATGCCTCAAATTTTAATTAGGTGTTTTTCAGAACGTTTTCAAAGAGATTAAAGATGATCTTTTTTGAAATTTTCAGTATAGATTCCGAAATATAAATTTTTCAAGGTCACGTGAGAAAATTTTCCAAAAAAAAATGTGCTTATTTTTTGAAAGTAGGCTCAAAAGAAAGCCACGAAAACACTGATCAGAAAGTTGGCTTACGTCAAGAATATATTTTGAAGTTTAAGTGGTCAAATTCAAGGCGACGTTATTTTTGAACTTCATTTTTAAGAAAATACTCATAAAAAAAATCCGAAAATATCGAAAAAATATTCAGAATAACGTATTAACCTCTATCTCGACAGTTAAATTACGGCCTACGCAGTTTTCATGTGTGACTCAAGCGTAGGTGGTAATTTTACTGTGTATGAAATAATGTCGATCAATGAATGATGAGTTAATTGTGACGCTTTTCATGTTTAAGGGAAATCTCTCAAAAAATGTTGGTAATGGGCATCCGGGAGAAAATGTCAATTTTGCAGCATTTTAAACAATTTTTTTTACAAAATATTAAAACAAATCTTCGATGACCGAAGATCGGTCTTAAAATAAACAGGAAAAAAATAACTACAAGATGCACCAATAAAATCGGTATCCATTTCTGGCAATTGAAATTTCCTATAAGAAAATCTGACTATGAGGAAAATGGGCAACAACCTTCCTACTTTTGGCCAGAATCTCGTGTGTTGCCCATTGCCAACACCCACTGTATATCATTCTACATGTATTAGTTCTCAGACAGCGTTTTGGGATTTTGCCAAGTTTTCTGACATGCGAAAAAAATTAAACTGCTGCCATAGAGCTAAACGAATACATTATTGACATTTCACGCCATTTACCTACACTTCAAATATTGTAAATTTGAAAAAAAAAAATATTGTTCCAGTCTTATCCAACCAATCACAAACGCGCCTTGCGCCCCTTAGCCAATTAGCATCAACCTAGATATGCTTCGTCATCGTTGCGTGTCGACCTTGGGCAACATACACGGGCAAAAAAATAAATATAATTTTTTGAATTCATAAAAGTTTGAAAATAAATAAAAAACCGACATGTTATGAGAGACTCTGAATAATAAGTGAACAAAACGAAGATAGAGAAAATTTCATTTTCAGGATTGAAGTCCAGATGCTAAAAATGTTCTAATGAATTTATTGATGAAAAATACAAGGTAATTCTGCTGGAAATTAACTTTTGGTTTATATTTATAATGTCATGTTTGTCTATAAAACCAAAATTTTGTCTTATCCTACGAAGTTTTCAATATTTAACTATAATAATTTCACGTGGATAAAGCGGCAAAAATCAAACATATTCTTAGACTAACTTGATGTCAAGTAGTGTTGTTTTCGGTTGATTGCACTCAATAATTGCAGTAGAAATTTCTTATTCATTATTCTTATTTTGATTACCAATAATACGATTTTTCATTATTAAAAATAGGTTCCTTTTTTATTGTTCTATTATTATGATGGGTTTTTTAGCGGAAACATTTTTTCGTCAAAATATTTTTTCATCAGAATTTTTAATTTTTTCATCAAAATTTTCGTTTTGCGTCAAAATTCTATAAAAACTAAAACATTTTTCGTCTGTTAAGTAATTATGTATTCAAACATTTCTACACAACGTAAATTTAATGCTCAAGCAGCTTTGTTTCACAGAAAAATACATTTTCGACGAAAAATCGAAATTTTAACAAAAAAATTTTGACGAAAAAATGTTTCTCCATTTTTAGAGCAACCCAAAAGGTGTAGCAATTGGTATTTTTCAATAGTCAAAAAACATTATTTATTCATGAAGAAAGACTCTATCGTACACCTGAAGATAATACCTAGGCAGTATTTAAATAATTAATAGATCCACTTGGTCATTTGAGAGATTAGATTTTTGACAAAGCGTAAAATAATTTGAATTAACACAGACGGGTGTTTTTTTGTTTCAGCAGTGCTGAATCAGCACATTCAAAAAGTTCTAGCAATCGTTTTTTTTTTGCTGATACTACCTTTTTAGGTGCGTTTTCCGAGATACCACCTGTTTTACTTACAAAACAGTTATTACCGGTTAATTAACCGGCCATTAGATCGGGGATAAGTATTTTTCGTGTAGTCATAATTCGCAAATTATAACATGGGTTACGGCGTGTTTATCGTGTGCCTTAGAACTAATTTGTGAAGTTATCATAAAATAGACTTGACGCTTGTTGGCTTACAGTGGATTACAATCTACCATGATTTTTACGACCTTATTTAATTAGGATGATATGATCATAGTTAGGAGACTGAACTTTTCAATTTGAATATTTGTGTAAAGGCTGGGTAAATTGATAATAACTCCTACACCAGGAACTCATATTAAGGGAGTAGGTGTCGCTGATTAGGCTGTTTTTGAAGTTTTTCGCACCGGTTTCTTGCTAGTCGGGCTAAAGTGGTCTTCAAGATTATTTCAACAATAATTATAATCCGATACAATCCAACTACGCCCACACAGGAACCTTGAATAAGCTTCCCGAAAAAACAATAAAAAGCTATCTCCACCTACAATTTTCGTCATTTTTTTCTATTTTTCTCTGTCCAAAAGAAACCGAAAAATTAATTTCAACGAAAAAATTGTCCGTCAAAAGCCCAAAATTTCGTAAAACTGCTCTACTTTATTGTTGTATTGCTCCTTAGGAGTTTGGCACGAAAAAATTGATCACAATTGTCGGAGGGAGTAGCTTTTTAGGGAATGCTTATTCAAAAGTTCCTGTGTGAGCGTAGGTTGGATTGTATGATCTTGAATTCTTGTTCTTTATATTCACAGTCAAACCACATCTCCGACTGGACAAGATTATTTTGGAAAAGATTATGTTCATTAGATAATTTTCGTGTTCATTAGCACTTTTCATGTCCATAAGATTTTTTATCTGTTCATTAGAATTTGTTCTTGTCCAGTTAACATTCTAGGTAGATTTTGTGAATGCATATATTTTGCTATGATCGTTTGCTAAGTGCGTAGACGGGAATCAGCAGTACAAGTAAAACTATAAGTATTTTTTGCATTGAATGGTTTATATAATTACACTTCATTTGTTTGCTATAAAAAATGACTACAAATTTGTATTTTTGCAACATAATAATTTTTATTGACACATTAGTAGGGGGGGTAACCGACGGGTTTTACTGATTTTCAAACGTTAGTCCTGAGCTAACCACAGGTCGTATCGAGTTCAAACTTCGGATTCGAGGAGATATTTGTTTGAAATTTTCAAAAAATGATGTTAAAAGTTTTTTTGTATGACCGGACTGCGCGGTATACCGGTCCAAAAAACGATTTTTTCCAATTTTCAAAATAGCTGCATCGAGCTCCTGGATATCAAAATTTCTCTTTTTTTGTGAATTTACTTAAATTTCTTAGCAGACGTGCGAGAGCTTTAAAACATTTTCGCTCAAAACGATGGCATCTAGTTCACCGACACCAGAATTTTTTCTTAGCAAAAGCACTTTCTTCAAAGTGTACAAATACAAGACGTGCGAACCGTTTTGAAATATATTTTATAGTTTTTGCTTTTATACGCAGTCAAAGTCTCGTGTCCTTTAAAACCCGATTATTTAAGCTAAATTTGAATTATCTGAAATTTTTTTTTCGAAATTTCTAAATTTTTTAGTTCCATTTCCAATATCTTTATTCCTAGTGAACTAATGCAACAAAAATTAGAGCAAAAGAATATTACTCTCAAAAATACAGTGCGGTTAAGAAAAATATAACTTAATTAACAAAATAGAAATTTTTTTAGATATCAAAATTTTTATATTTTTGGAAGTAAACTAGGCACGAAATGAGAATGCAGCTAAATTAGCGTTCTATCACATCTGAGTCCCCGAGAAACAGCCTCCGTCGAATACCCCAAATTCCTGGATCTAAGAAAATATTGGAATTTTTTTATCTTAATTTTTTTATTTTCATTCTCAAGATCTAATCCAAAGTGAACTGATGCAACAAAATTAGAGAAAAATAATTATACTTCAAAAAATACAGTGACGTCGTTTTTTTTTACTAACACCTTTTTGTTGCATTGAATGAATTGAAAACTAGACATAGCATGAAGTTGTATGAGGCTCATGATGAGCTGATATTTGAAACTAACTAAATCACTGAAGTCTGGTCCAGTAACCATAACCGGTTTAAACAAAGAATTATCGGTTTCCGGGAAACTATAGGACTTACGAACTTGATTTTAGTATGAGGAGACTTGAAATATCCGGCGAATATTTTCTGGGTCAAATTTTGTAATTGACCCATTTGGGTCAAATACAAAATGACTCGTTTGGGGTCATGTTACATATCAAATGAAAGATAATTTTACTACGAATTCGATTCTGTAAAAATCAAAATTTTTAAGTGTATATGACCCCAAAATGACCAAAACAAGGTTTAGTGCCGATTGCACGTTCTCTGGAACGGTAAGGTCAAAGTAGTGACTTTTGGCAACAAAAACTCTCAATTTTCTAGTGATTATTTTTAAGGGTCAAATTTTGTAACATGACCCCAAACGAGTCATTTTGTAATTTTGACCCCAAATGGGGTCAAATTACAAAATTTGACCCCAGAAAATATTCGCCGGAAAATTTCAAGTTCTCTCATACTAAATCAAGTTCGTAAGTCCTATAGTTTCCGGAAACCGATAATTCTTTGTTTAAGCCGGTTATTACCGGTAAACGGTTATGGTTACTGGACCAGACTTCAGTGATTTAGTTAGTTTCAAATATCAGCTCTCAAATGAGCCATCATACAACTTCATGCTATGTCTAGTTTTCAATTCATTCCAATGCAACAAAAAGGTGTTAGTAAAAAAAAACGACGTCAGTGCGGTTCAGGAAAATAAAAACTTGAAAAATATAGAAAATTTGGCAATTTGTTTGACATCGAAAATTTTATTATATTTTTGGAAGCAAACCAGCCACGAAAATGACAATGCAACTAAAATTAGCTTCCTATCACTTCTGGAGTCTCGAGATACAGCTTCCGTCGGATACCCCTTAACAGTCTGCATTTGTCTAACTGTACGAAGCCTCTGAAACTCCAAAAATCACTAACACCACCCCTTTAAGGGAGTGGGTGTCGCAAATTTGAGCCTCTTTCAAGGTCCTTTCTCGCCAAACTAGCAAAGATGATATTCTGAAAACATTTGTAACTAACAGAACCAACCTTCGCGGTAATTTTCAACTTAACAGTAATCTGATACAATCTCACCTACGCCTACACCTACGCTTTTAAAAAGTCTCCTAAAAAGACACGCAGTTAGTGCCTACTCCTTCAATTTTCATCATTTTTTATTATTTTTTGTGTCAGACTCCGGAGAAGCCTTACGAATAATGCAAAAGCGCTTTTGTTTAAAAATTTTGCTTTCAGCGGCCAGAAAAGCCAAAAAACGAAACCAAAAATTATTGATTTATTTATGATTTAAATTGAAAGTGCGCTATTTGTTTTCTTTTGACGCTACCAACTTAAAAATAGCACCAAAATCCTTAGAAGTGTTCGTATTTGAGGAAAAAATATTATGAAGCATTTTTTCTGGTTTCTAAATTTTTGTCAAAAATTAGGCTTCAAGAAAGTTGACGTGGCCTTCAAGAGACGCCGAATCAAAATTTCGAAAAAAAACTCTCTAATGGATTGTCAAACAAGGCTTGTGCTTTAAGATGCAGTATAAGCCGAAACTGGATCTTCTAAACTGGTGGAGGAGATAGCTTTTGCCTGAGCCTCCCAAACTGACCATATCGAACAATTTGGCTAAAAATGAAAATTTGACATGGCCCCCAAGAGACGCCGAAGCAAAATTTAAAAAACGCTCTAATGCATTGTTAAACAAGTCCTGTGCTTTCTGATGCAGTATGAGTTAAAACTGTATCTCTCAAACTGGTGGAGGAGATAGCTTTTGCCTGAGCCTCCCAAACTGACCATTTCAAAATTTTAATTTTTGGTTTTTTCGCGTTTTTGTCCGCTGAAAGCAAAATTTTAAAACAAAAGCGCTTTTGCATTATTCGTAAGGCTTCTCCGGAGCCTGACACAAAAAAATAATAAAAAATGATGAAAATTGAAGGAGTAGGCACTAACTGCGTGTCTTTTTAGGAGGCTTTTTAAAAGCGTAGGTGTCGGCGTAGGTGGGATTGTATCAGATTACTGTTAAGTTTAAAATTACCGCGAAGGTTGGTTCTGTTAGTTACAAATGTTTTTGGAATATCACCTTTGCTAGTTTGGCG
>SCLH01001371.1:0-21963 GCA_004367855.1 Oikopleura vanhoeffeni
CAAAATGACTTAAATTATAAGTTTTTACAAAAATAAAAATTATGGGGGGGGGCAAACTGATCAATATCAACCACATGTGATTGTCAAGGGTTAAAAAATGTGTTATGTCCTCAAAAACCATAGCCAGACAGATATTTTTGAACCTTTTTTCCTATCACATATGGTTGAAATTAATCGAAAGTAGCTTAATCATTAAGATTTTCAGACTTTTAAACAATTTTTGAACATCAAATAAGTTATAATGAAGGAATTGCTTGTTACTTCTTAAAAAAAAACGGAAAAGTTTGTGGGACAAAGGAAAGCCCCCAAAAATGTTGCATACGATGCAAAGAAATAATGCTCACAAGTCATTTCTGTCCTTTCTGTAAGCTATTGGCCAGTGGGCTTCATTGTAATAAAACATTATTTTATATCCTACGTTTTGGCTCATATTACTGCTTCATAAGCTCCATTTTGTGATTTTTTTGACAAAATTGTATATTTTGCGTCTAACAGGCGTTTGAAAAATTTGACACTAATTTATTTTAATAATGAATATTTAAAAAAGGATGATCTTGCCAAATAAAGATAATTGTCTATTTTTATAATCTCAGTGTTTTTACCTCATAATTAGTTCATATCAAGCTTCACAGCAGATCATCTTTTTCAAATGCAATTGAAATCACCCCATTTTTAGTCGTTTTTTCAAATATCTTTCAAAAAAAGTTTTTTGAAATATGTCAAGCCAGCAAAAAGTCAAGTCAAGCCAGGCAAAATTTTGGTAACGTTCAAGTCAAGCCAGAAAATTTCTGGCTTGCCGAGGACTGCTCTGTTCTGTTGACAATACACAAAAAACATCACAATTCATTATCATAGTCTTAGCGTTAAACGCCCTCATTTAATTCTTATTAAATTTAATAATGTCAATATAATCATTTAATAAGTCACATACGTTTTTAATAAAAAATGGAACATGGAAATTTTCTTTACACGTGCACGTACCTTAAATATTAATACTATTTCATACTACCTGCTAAATTATTCAAAACATCCAGTTTAGTCTATGGTTTCAATAAAAAGACTCGTACGTAAGTCAATTTTCAATACCGTATATCATATATGCGGTATCATTTATTCAGGTTATTTAGATTTTATGCGGTAATTATTTAGATTTTATGCGGTATCATTTATTTATATATCCCTTTATCACTTTTTGCTTGCCACAATCTACTATTATTTTTTTGTCCATGTGTAATGTTTTGCAGAATTGGAGTTTGAAAAGTTCCCCCCTGAAATTTTCGTATAGGCAATATAAGGTATATTTAATGGTTCCATATTATTAGGACCATAAAAGAAAGTTTTTTGTGTTCGCCTTCTAATGTTTTGATCCTTATATTCAAAAATTTTAGCTTTCATATGTTTTTTTTCTTAATTTATTTATGACAATTTAGGTTAGCCATCTGACAATATTTTGTTTGAACAATCTCCAACCATGCCAAACGAATACAATACCGCGCAAAGCTTCCTTATTTCACCTGTAATAAGTGAGCTTTTAAAAGAGAGCGGCACCCTAACCAGCCGTCACTCAGTGCCTCGCTCGGCGCCACCAATTTTTGTTCCAAATTAAGGATCACCTGGAAACAGTTATACGGATCCGGAATGCGTAGCCACTACTCTTTTTAACGTGTGATTTTAATGTTGTGGCTACGTATTCTAACCAAAAAGTGATTAAGGGATATATGCAAGTAGATCAATTCTCATATCGAGAAATATAGTTTATAAGAAATGACCTCAGACGGTAGTGTCTTATATGAAATTGTCTTCAATAACATGTTTATAGGATATAATACCGTCATATTGCGGCACACTCCGTCATTTTTTTATATTTGGTTTTTTATAATAAAAAACCTGCGCCAACGATTGTCACCTTAAAATGTGCGGCGAAGTGATTTTTTTTGGGTGTGATGGATTAATTGTTTATAAAATTAATATTATTAATTGATCAAATATTACAAATATTCTTTGTTCGTAAAAAAGCGTTCAGAATTATAAGTCTAATTCTAACCAAAACGATCAATTTTACATTATACGATATTTTTATCTGTGGCAACGATTTGTAATTCATACAAAAGAGAATTTATTTTCAGATTGAAGGTTATTACGACTAAAGTAGTACTAGAAAACGTCCTAATAATTCATTTATATACTTTTGGGGACTTTCGGATGCTTCAGTTTATGATCAATCGATAAATAATTGCAATTAAGGGTGGTCAAGATAAATGTTAAGACCGTAATAGGCTGCTTTTTCAAGTGCTTAAATTATTTTTGGCATAATAAACAGTTTATTATGCCGAAAATAATTTAAGCACTTGAAAAAGCAGCCTATTACGGTCTTAACACGTTTATTATAAACTCCTATAAAATACTATGCAAACTAGTTCTTCATTATTTTATTATTTTTTGATTAAAATTCAAATTTGAACATTTTTCTTGATAGTTTTAATCTGTTTATAGTAAATATTGGGATTCTGTAGTCAAGGTGAGAGTTATTAATGAAAACTATACGCAAAAATGTCAACTCAAATTGATTATAGAGCCCCAAGGGACGTCGATTTTCAATCTTAAAAATTTTCAGAAAATTTTTTTACCCGAAAATGAATTTTATCATTAATTTTGATTTTCAAAACTGAATTCCAAGTTTACTAATGCAACGTATATTACACTCAACGAAAACTTTTATTTGACTGAGTTTGGTGGAGTACGTCATTTTGCACATTTTGGTTTTTTATTTCATTTAAACCTATTTTCAAACTCCTTAAACAAAAATGATCCATTTCGAATTTCAACACGTTTTTCATATCAAAATGAGCAAATTCAGCACTATGGCCGTATGGCCTGTATAATACAGGCTGTATTGCCAATATCGTCGATAATTCCCAATATCACCGATTTTATTTCTGAGGAAAGACTTTCGGCGATATTTGGCATCCGGGATGCCGCATCCCCGTATATAGCTTATGAAGAAATAGGCTTTTATTCAAATTTTCCACTTCTCGTTCTTTATGTGGAGAGATTTTCTGATGCGGGATTTTCGCTGAAATATAGCATAGTGAAATATTTTTTGATCGACGTGATTTTCGCCATTCTGCAAAAAAACCCGATTTACACCAAATTATCAACGAACAGCTCCTTCGTTGCGCGTACTGAACTTAAATAAGACTTTCTTTCCAAATTATAAAGAAAGACATAAATAAAATAAGAGATAATTTTCAGTCTTGAAGTAATTATTGAATTCCATTTCAGAAATTTATTTCAAGCTAGTTTGAAAGTCATCTTGGAAAAGTGCACATTTTATATCGATTATCAACCCGTGCCAAATATTTTTGCATACTAAGCGCCATTTCTGAGTCATCGATAATCGCAATCATCTAAACGTTATTTTTGTGAACTTTCATGCTCCGACCAAAATGCATAACGATTTCTAATATCAAAGTTTTCAAGGAGATTTCAAATTTGGGGTTATACATTTGAGGTTGTACCAAGTTAAATTTGCATCTTAACTGCCTCAGACTCCAAGCTCATTTGTTGAATAATAATTATTAAACAGACAAATGGTGAAGAAATAATAGCTTCTCTGACTTTAAGGGGTGGTTGAAGCAAATTTGACTTTTTCAAACGTCTCTCAGGGACAAAATGAAAAAAAGAAAGTTTGAATTTTGCGCAAAATCGGTAGAAGTGAATTCAATTTTAATTTTTATATTAGAATTTTTTTGGATTACGTAATTACGCGTCAATCGCCGTAGAGCATCTAGAAAAATTTAAAAGTTGAAAATGGAAAAGTTATCTTTGCCTTCGCTTGATTATAGATGTTATTTATTTTTCCAAAATATTCTTTATGTAATTTTTAGAAACTTTTCTCAAGACAAAATTTTAAATTTTTGCTTAGGTGGCGCTATATCACGATTTTTTTTAAATGATATTTTGATATTAAAGTTCTACGAAAAGATGCGCAATCATCGGTTTTCCGGAGATGTCGATATCAAGCTCGGTTTAGGCAAGCTTTATCGGCAAGCCCGGTGTACTCAGCTTGCCGACCACCGAACTTGCCGATACAGAACTTGCCGATCACCGAGCTTGCCTATAACAAACTTGCCTAAACCGAGCTTGCCTACAACCGAGCTTGCCTACCACCGAGCTTGCCGAAACCGAACTTCCCGAATCTGAACTTTTTCAAACCGAGCTTACCGAAACCGATGATCGGCAAGTTGGGCTTAGGGAAGTTCAGTCATAGGCCAGCTAGGTTTCGGAAAGCTCCTTTCGCAGAGCTTGCTCACAGAGATTCGGCAAGCCCGGTGTACTCGTTTGATACCTTTTCCGAACGAAAGTGTCTCTCCGTCGTGAATAGGGTGTTTGTACCATTAACATGTAAGCTTTTGGAAACTTATTATCAGATTAAGTTCTTAAATGTAAAGACGCAATCTGATGATCCGAGATAAGTCAAAATGAATACACCGTCTAAGAAAAAATTATAACAGAAAAACTTGGTCCGAATCGGACTATTTTCTAATTAATAAATTATTGCGATTAAGTAAAAGCTTTTTGAAAACAATTGAAAATACGGACTTATTTAGAATAATTTTTTTAAATTTTCACCTAATATGTATGGTCATTTAATGCTATCTTACAACTTAATCATATAAGTGGGATCTCAAGACCGAAATATAAATGATTTGGACACCTTTTTCACTACTGATCGGCGGACCAACGGAACTTCACCTCAAAAACGTTTACTATCTCTATAGCGCGTGTTCGAATTCCACTAATGATGTCTCAGTGACTGTCTTGGGTATGATTATAAGCAAGGGTGCTTAATATTGGGACCGCTTAATTTGATCGGTGTGTAATCACGCAAGCAATCACTAAAACGATCCCTTAGACAACATTAGTGGGATTCGAACTCGCGCTATAGAGATAGTAAACGTTTTTGAGATAAAGATCCGTTGATGAAAGGTTATGCAAGCCCCCGCACAAAATTTTTTAATTTTAGCAAAACTTTCGTAAACAAACCATATTGTTAAAAAAACATTCATAAGAATTTCTTACAAAGATTCGTTTCTAAAAAGTTCGTTTACACCACTTTTAATCACTTGATGAAATTTTGAAAAATCAACAATTTTGACGAATGCTTAAAAAATTAAATTCACTATTGACTAGGTTTTAACCGGAATAAGCGATTTGAATAATACGGAACAAATAACGTGCAAAGTTTGTTTTTTCAATTTAATTACATCAATTTTCAAACATTATTATTATCTCAACACTGTTTAAAAAAATGAAACCAGAAAACAATTGTTAAACAGGCAGATTTGTTAATCCTTAAATTTGTAAATTTTCGTGTTGGAAAAACTTGAAAAATATTGATAATCTTGTCAAAATTAAAGACCTAATAGGCTATAAGTAATAGCGCTGCTGCGAATAAATCTACGAGAGGAAATACGAGGGGATTGATTCGCCTCGTTTGACTTAAAATGCTTGTTCTTCCTCGATTAAAGATATACTTTGTAATTAATTTGTCTTTTGAAAACGAGTCATCTGATTAAGTTTTCAGATAGCTCAAAGTGAGCACAAATATCTAGTGAATAATAACATAGGAAAGAATTGGTCCGAATCTGACCACTTTTAAATGTTTTCGGAGATTACTGAAATTGTTTAATTATCAGTTTTTGTTAAAAAATTGGAGACAATGGTCTTATTCGAATTTTTATGTTTATATATTTTTTTTTAATATTTGTGCTCAGTTGAGCTATCTCAAAACTTAATCAGATAAATTGTTTTCAGAAGCCGAATTGTTTTGGATTTATTCGCCGCCTTGACTCAAAATGCTCGTTCTTCCCCGATTGAAGATATAAAAAATTGCGACATTACATAAATTGTAACACCTTAATTCATAAAGAAATTAAGTGCGCGTTATGCGCATTGGGTTTTAGAGATGACCCAAGAAGAAATGACTCATGTTTTTGAAATAAGATATGTTTCGTTTCAATTCAAAATTTTTCAAAGCTTATAATGCAAAGCAAAGTGACAGAGACCTGACAGTTAATAATCAGGGAAATGAGCGTATTCATCCTACACTTTGTTAAACGTTTTTAAAATAAAGTCCTCTTTAAACATAGTATTTTTCTATTTACGGTCATTTTTTTTTAATCTAGATTGGTCGTTGAAAAATATTTTCGAATTTGCAGAATCACTATAAGATCCTTAATTTCATATTATGTCAACTGATGAGACATTTTACTTCAGAGCCGAAACAACTTTTTAATAATTAAACACGAATCTCAACGCAATCAAACTGACCTCTAAATTGATGTTTAAAATCAAATCATGTGAAATCTTTGTCTCAATTAGGCCAAACTCGATTTGGCCAAAATCTCAAAACGTTTTTTTTGGTCAAGTCAATGACAACTTATAATGTAACTAGTCTTCAAAAAATGAACTTTTCCGATTAAGATCAATTATTTTCAAACTTGAAAACTCCACCGCATTTGAAAAGTGTTTGATTCTAATACTGTCGTATTTGTCTAAACGGACGTTTTTGAAAATTTTCAAAACGTCCGCTTAGACGCACAGAGACAAATTTTGATGAATCACTACAATGAATCACTACATTATTAAGGTCATTATTCGTCAAATTTTTGTTAATTTTTCGTCAATTTTTCTCCCTAACTACAATTATAAAGTGTTGTTTTGTCCATATATACGACAATACTTTTCGAAAATGGCCAAATTTCTGTCGTTTTGTCCATATATACGATGTCCTTATAGCCTAATACAACAGTATTTTGAGAATTTGTCTCTATATTATTATAGTTTTTGATATGCATTCCTCAATGAAAATCATGTAAAAGACTATGTAAAAAAACGTCCGCTTAGACGCACGAAAATTTTGAAATTTGAAAAAAATGCGTAGGTTTTCGTCAAAAAAACGAAAAAAGACACTTAAACGTCCGCTTAGACGCACGTCCGCTTAGACAAATACGACAGTAGTTGTTTGTGGAAAAATTTTCAAACCATTTCACGCGTTTTTCCCAGCAGAACCCGAAAAAAAACACGTGACGGTACAATCCAGAATTATGATTTGAACCAGATCATACATGTTTATCAAACCCAATTTTTTAGATAAATAATGTTAGTTGATGTTTCAGCAAGACGTAGTTTTAGTACTTTTTGCACATGATTTTTTTGGAAATTTGCTATCATCAAAAAAAAAGTTTTTTAACCTTTGTGAGCATATAAAAAAAAGTTCCGCCAAGGCACCAGAGCCACAATTGTGGCTCTACTTTGAACGTTGTTTACAGAAAGTTTGAGGCAGTTGGAATTTTAATTTTGTCTGCATAAGGAAGTTGAAAGGTCATATTTTTGCATTCGACATTTCATATTCTAGAATTTTAATTTTGAGTTCTAGAAAAACTAGTGAGAAAAGCAAGGTGTACCATATCACGTGATACACGGTCACAGTTGTCTCTACAATTTTTATCTCTGTCGAAAACAATGCACAAGAATTTGGCCTACGTCATAGTCTTGTCCGCTTTGATTTTTATTTCTTAAATCAAAAGTAATTTATAAATAAGTCAAAAATTTTGATTGAAAAATCATGATTTTTGATGAAAAATGTTTATTTTNCATAGTAGTTTTCTATTTACGGTCATTTTTTTTTAATCTAGATTGGTCGTTGAAAAATATTCGAATTTGCGAGATCACTATAAGATCCTTAATTTTAATTATGTCAACTGATGAGACATTTACTTCAGAGCCAAACAACTTTTAATAATTAAACACGAATCTCAACGCAATCAAACTGACCTCTAAATTGATGTTTAAATCAAATCATGTGAAATCTTTGTCTCAATTAGGCCAAACTCGATTGGCCAAAATCTCAAAACGTTTTTTTTGGTCAAGTCAATGACAACTTATAATGTAACTAGTCTTCAAAAAATGAACTTTTCCGATTAAGATCAATTATTTTCAAAGCTTGAAACCCACCGCTCATTTGAAAGTGTTTGATTCTATACTGTCGTTGTCTACGGACGTTTTTGAAAATTGCAAACGTTCGCTTAGACGCACAGAGACAAATTTTGCTCTAAAAAATCGAAAAAATGGAGCTACTAAAATGAATCACTACATTATTAAGGTCATTATTCGTCAAATTTTTGTAATTTTTCGTCAATTTTTCTCCCTAACTACAATTATAAAGTGTTGTTTTGTCCATATATACGACGATACTTTTCGAAAATAGCCAAATTTCTGTCGTTTTGTCCATATATACGATGTCCTTATACCCAAATACAACAGTATTTTGAGAATTTGTCTCTATATTATTATAGTTTTTGATATGCATTCCTCAATGAAAATCATGTAGAAGACTATGTAAAAAACGTCCACTTAGACGCACGAAAATTTTGAAATTTAAAAAAATGCGTAGGTTTTCGTCAAAAAAAACGAAAAAACACTGAAACATCCGCTTAGACGCACGTCCGCTTAGACAAATACGACAGTAGTTGTTTTTGGAAAAATTTTCAAACTTTTTCACGCGTTTTCCCAGCATAACCCAAAGAAAACACGTGACGGTACAATCCAGAAATATGATTTGAACCAGATCATACATGTTTATCAAACCCAATTTTTTAGGTTAATAATGCTAGGTGATGTTTCAGCAAGACGTAGTTTTAGTACTTTTTGCACATGATTTTTTTGGAACTTTGCTATCATCGAAAGAAAGGTTTTTGAACTAACTCCTCAAATATTTCAAGGAAATGTAAGTCATTTTGAGAAAGATACTGTAGCTATTTGGCATGACTTATTTTTTGATTATCGGATCATGTAATTTGTAAGAGTTAGGGGTAGTGAAATGCTTTTTGAGTTGATTCGAAAAAATTATGGAAAAATAAGAATTATATTACAGTAAAATTTCTTCAAAAAAGCACTAATTTTGATTATTCTCAAATTTGATAGATATCTTCAATGAAGATTCTTCATACTCATTCATTATTAAAAATCTTAACGCCAAGATTAAAGAAAATAATTCATCAGAGAAAATAAAGGTCACCATCACTAATTTTTATAATATCTTATTCTCAACCTAAGTGGATCCTGAAAATGAGGGTTATTTCTATAGCACACAAAATTGGCATCCAAATATCATTTCCGTCTGATGAGAATTCTGAAAATAACCGATTTTGAAATTTAAAATAAGGCGACTACGGCGTCGTGTCCGATATTTCCCGCTCCAAAGACACTTCTCAAAATATTTTTGGTTTTGTGTTCTGAAAACAGTACGTGCAGGTTAATAAAAATGAATCAATGTTTAACTTTCATCAAAAGACTTACAAAATAAGACGCGGTGATTCTAATGAACAACCTAGTACGAAAGACCCCTTTTAAAGCCGTTGTTCCTTACTGCATTGTACAGACATGTTTATAAAGTAGCCAGGCCTACTGTACTCACAAACCTCTCAGCATATAATTTGTAGAGTTTAATTTGTCTGGATGTTCCCCGTGTCACCACTAATATGTTCGCTAAAGTTTTATACTTCTTAGATTAACCTTAGTGAAAGTATTTTTCTTTGCAAATACTTTGGTCGACTGTCGATTTACCAGAAGTTGCAACTGATCCTTTTGGTTATCTTTGTATAAATATTATTTTCAAACAAGCTTTCAAAAGATATTAAATTTATTATGAAAAGCCGATTCTTCAGTAATTCTAAGTTCTAAATTGGCCTTTTTTACATAACACCAAAAATTGAACTATGCGGTTTCAATCTTGGCTTAAAAACAGTAGTCTGACAAACTATTTGCCTTACGGTATACCGCGAGTGAGATTTGTAATGATCAGAAAGACACTTAGAATGAAATCGTTCAATTACGCACTCGGGCCACCGCCAAAAAGCAGTTGGTTGAATCGCGTCTCTTTTTTGATTTCCTTCAAATGTAGAGACATGAGTAATAATTAGGCGCAGACGGATTGCGCCGGCGATCGAGTTGACTTAGGCAATTTGTTGTTAATTACACATGGGAAATCTTCAAAAACCAACTTGGTTGGAATTGTCTATAGTCATCTGAATTTTCGAATTTCAAGAACTTCTTCAGTGTAATATTTAAATATTCGAAAATTTAAAGAAAAAATCAGTGTTTAAATGGTCGTCATCATAGTAGTGAAAAATTTTGTGTTGTGAGTTTTTGTTAGAATAAGCAAGATTTTTTTATTTGAAATTTATCTTCGATATGATTTAGCTCAAAACTAAATTACAAAAGTTCGAGACACATGCACAAGGATATATAAATGATTAGCAGCTTAATAGGCTCCAAATCTTGACACTAATATATTCAAAAATTCATCAAATGGACAACATACTGATTATGAACATGATTTAACTTGATCAATATTTAGGACTTCTAACTTTCTCTTGCACAATACATTTTGATCAATTTTTGAATCTTTTTGTAATCAAGATACCAAAAAACCGTTCGAACATTTAGGTAATTGATTCTAAAGCCTGTTCGTACTTATCGTATTTGGCCTACTATGATTATAATGAGTTCTATATAATCCTATACGAGCAAGTTAATCAGAAATCCTAGTACAAATACCAATTAACCAAGGTAGTATAAAAGTACAAGGTAAAATACAAACGACGTGAGACGGGTTAACCAACCATCAAATCTCGGAGATGAAACACACAAATGGTTTGTACTGTTACACTATGAATTTTGATCTACTTCATCGTAAAGATATGAGATACAACGAACCTCAGAGTACAATCCAATATTTGAATGCAAATCTGGAGATTTATTGTTGATCCTTCGTCCTAATCTACAATGAATGCGGCATTCCGACTCAAGTGTTTAGTGGTGCTATATCTTGCGTAGTTTGATCTTCAATAGTTGGATTGTATCTCTGAGGCCGTTGTCCTAGTATATAGAGTGTCCGAGGTTAAACGTTGTTCTACATTCAAAGAGTTCCAGCTCGTATGATCATATTCACAGCTTTTTAATCGCTGAGCCTTATAATTACAATTGGTCGTTGAAACTTGTCAAGATAAATATGATGATTATTGGTTAAAATTCATTATAACTTAATATGTGTTCAATTGTAAGGAACACTTTGCTCGATCTGTTGACTCATATCCCTATTCACACTTTTGTGAATATTCGGCCCTTGAAGGAAACGTAGTGTTTTTGAGTAGTAGGGCCGGCGATATCACAAAAGTTGGATAGGGGATATAGTTTTGACTGAGAATAGTTTATGCGTAGAAAACATTCTAAGCTTCAGCTTCAAATGCTATATAACAATAAAATAAGGACTTAATGTAGAGCATTCGGATATATCAACACTTTACATCGCACAAGTCTTTGAGAATAAAATTTAGTTTTTCAAATTTCTGAAAAAAATCATGTAAAAATTTCGTAAAATTTTGATTTTTATAAAAAATAATACATCAGATTTGATTCATTTTTTTTTTGTCTCTGAGACTCTGCGTTGCTCCACAATAAAGATATAATTATATGGATTGAAATTTTATTGACCAAAAGTTAGAAGAAGAGTCGATTCAGAATATCTCACTGAATTACAATTACTACGTATGTAGTTTTTTCCGCTTGCAATTTTATATTTATTTGATAACAACAATGAGAAATGGACTTATTGTAACGAAGTGACAGAAAACTGTAAAAATCTTAAAAATAATCTAAACTTGCAGCTTTCTGAAGTCACTGAAAGTTTATATTTCTGATCTTTCCAAAATCAGACAAAAAATTGAATTAATCCAGTTGAGTTGACGAAAATTTGAAGACGTAATTAACAATGTTTTCGGCTTTTAAATACGAAAAAACTTCATTCTAAAATATATTCTCATTTTTAATTGATTCATCAAATAAATTTCTTCAAAATACATTTCCAGCGTGCATACGTTAGCATTTGTTAGCCTCAGGTGGTTTGTAAGTTATAACTGTTTTCGTTACTTTGTACTTATTTGAGTTGAGAAAGTCTTCTGGTGGCTGTATCTGTTAAACAATTGTAGTGCGTGTAGTATAACAATCATTAAATACCTTATTTATGTTTTATATTTAATCGTTGCATAAAATCTCTTCTAATTCCTATATCCGGTATGAAAATTGAGCAAAATGTGCAGTAGAAATTTGAGCAGCAAAAATTAATTTTAAGGACTGAAAACTTTTTAGGGATAACAGTTTTCACTCGCCAGAGCGCCGATCCCCCAGAATGAGCACGGCCACTAATAATAGTTTGCAACCTAACGAATCACAACTCTATCACTACAAAATGTCTTTTTACCTGATTTACAGACGCATTTGTAACACTTCGAATTCCGATATCGATACGGGGCTCCTGCGCCTTTTTACTAGAATTTTAGCCAAATTTTTTCATTAATTCGGCTTTATAAAACAACTCATCCGATTAATCCCTAGATAGCATAAAACAGAGCACAAATACTGATTAAAGATGATTTAAAATGGTCAATCCGACGATTTACCAATTTTTTATTAAGAAAAAACTAGTAACTTTAACACTAATTCAGTATCTAAGAAAAAGATGAAACAAATTGATCGATGAACATTTATTTTATTATTTATTCACAAGTAATTTGTGCTCAATTTGAGCTATCTAAGAAGTATGATCGATAAGTTGTTTTTAAAACCGAATTAAATAAAAAAGTGACTTAAAACTAGATCAAAAAGGAGCCCCGCTAAGTGTATAAAAAAAAGAACTGGAGCGGTAAAGCTTTGTTGAGTTTTACAATTCAGAGCTCAGCAGAGTAGACTTGTTAAATAACATAGGGCATAATCCAGGATAATCCGCCGGGATAAATTTGTGAAACTAATAGTTTCCAAATGCAATTTTTTTATGTACAGAAATTTATTGTACCAAGTTAGGAAGTATTACATTGTCGGGAGGCAGGAATACAGGGGGGGTGGTCGCATTTAGGCAAAACCTGGGGTTTCAAGCCAATTGTCGCAAATTTAACAAAACGTGACAAATATACCTGATACTATATGAGGTAAATTGAGTTATTCCTTTTCTCATACGAAATCCATCTCAACAGTTTACTATCTCTGTACGGCGTGTTTGGAATCCCACTGATTACAAAGATTGTGTTAGTGATTGCTCGGAGTGATCTCACACCGATAATTTAGCGGTCTTAATATCAGGCACTCTGCCTTAAATCATCTTCAAGACAACAGTTAGACAATAATCAGTGGGATTCGAAACACAATGCTATAGAGATAGTAAACCTTTTTACGATGGAGTTCCGTTGGAAGGATTTTAACACAACATCATTGCATCCGAAAACCATAAAAGTGACAGGATGGCTCGTCCAATCAGAACGTCTTACAAAAGAACCGTTATTCTTTTTCAGAATGTATCTCCTTACTGTTTAAAGAACACCATTACAATGACTTAATTAACGAACAGAAGGTGCGCAAATTCAACAACGATAGTTTTGAGTTAATTTTTAATTTGGTCAGATACACAAAAAACGTACTTGGACCTTTCAGCGGGTCAAATCAAAGTTATCTCCTCCTGGATTAAAGCTACACATTCAAATGATATGATTGCAGCAAGTCCGGCATTCCAATTTTCAAATGTTTCTAGAATTGGTAAATCTTTCCGAAAATAATTAATCGGATCGGATCACATCGAACGATCCAAGAAAAATATAATTTGATCGAGTTTGTTCAACAAGCGGCGATCCACCGAGTCCGTCAATTGAATTGTGCCGATTTCGCACTGCCACCCCATTATTTCTCGAGACCCTGAAAATCACCTTTAAATAATTTCTTGATTTTTCAGAAGTATTTCAAACGGAACAAAGCTTCTCGAGTTCATACATTTATTATCGATTGGTCAAAGAAGCACAGAATGAATTTCATCGAAAATCATTTGTATTCTTCAAAAATCGAAATAATTCTTATTCTGAGGTTCAACGTCTGTCTTAACAATTACTTGCAGTTTCAAAGTATAAATCCACTCGAAAGATGAGGGAACAGTCAAATTTATCGGAACTCGATTTCCATCATTTTATTTTGTGAAATTTTTTTAACCAAGAAACTGTTTTATTTTTCTTCTCATAAAATCTTTTATCGTAAATAATTTTCTGGAAAGAAAAAACGAAATCGAAAGATATACAATTAAAACTTCCTACACTGAAAGTTATATGATGACATAACACCTAAACAATTAAGATTTATCCAAAATTTGATCTAAAATTATCTAGCAAACTGAGCTCGAATTCGCTAATAGAACAAAAATCCATTCTTTCATTTTTCCTTTTCTTAACTTAATTTACTTTCTCACCTTGAAAAATGACGATAAACCGAACGTTTAAAACAACTTTTTGAATTGACAATTCAATAGTCAAAATTTGTGATGAGTCCGAAACATCTGATCGGAATCGGGATATTACATTTAAAATTGCTAGAACACCGAAGTCGGAAGACGAAAAAAGTAAATAAAATATTCGGATCGTTCTAAATTTATCGAACTAATTAAGTCATGAACGATTTAATCATTTTAAAGCATTTTCTCCCTTATCCTCAGTCTGCAGTTTACAAACGTGTAGATTAACTTTTTTATTTTGTTAGTAACTCTTTGATACATTTCAGCAGCGCGTTTTTTAGTGCAGATCACTTTAAAATATCGTGAAACCGTTCATGACATCTAAAACGAGAGTTAAAATTAATTGCTCTAGACCTAAATACACTAAGCAAAAATATCTTTTTCCCTTATCTGAGGAATCATGTTCGAAATACCTTGTAAAACTACGGTATTATGGACTCATAATTTATGGAGAATTATTTTTAAATTTTTTCCATGAAAATTCACACAAAGTTGAAACTCCGAGCATATCAAAAAAATTAGTGCTTGATAAATAATAATACATCTTTAATCGTGGGAGTGTTCGCGCGTTCCCAAGAAAGTTCATTTTTGTATTCATAACTTAAACTACGCCCGTTCTCTGAAACACCTCTCACAATAAGTATTTTATCCCTATCAAACTTCGTGAAATAGCCCCGGCCCCTATTAGACGCCAAACTAAACAAGTTTTCTAATAGGCTGGGATATTCCAGATAACAAGTTGTCTCAGACTTTGCGCTTTAATTAAATTTGTAATTTCTATTTATGACGTTTTTCTGAAAATTTTCATCCGACGAGTCATTATAATCAAGCGTCTTATTTTGGTTTCATGTCGCTTTAACCTAATGTTTTCTTTTTATGATTTGAGATCCGTTTTAACACGTCTAATATTTGGTTGGTCAAGCTATTTCTGCGGTAATATGCTACAAGATCCTGGTGGTCGTCGCTAAAATTGATCAGGAGGTTGTGCGATCGCATTGTCGCAATTTACAGAATTGTTCGATCATAATCATCCTGATATATAAACCAATCTTGCCAAATATAAATCCGACGGTGGCTCGTCGAATCATAAACAGCTAAACAGAAAAGTGAATAATTTCAAATGTATCTCCTTCCTGAGTTTTTCAAGGTAAATACATGCTAATATTCATATTAATAACCGGACAGAAGAAAGCATTACAGGAGTTCTGGAAAAATTCTTGAGATTGTTCAGCATCACCAAAAACAGTATTTAGACTTATTGAGAAAGTCCAGTCGAAATTTATCTCTCTCCTTTGGATTTAAACACAAAACATTCGAAACTACCAGTGAATTTCAGCAAAAAGTTATGCAGATCAGTAAAGAGAGTTTGTCCAATCCTCTCTCGGTTTTCATAAACTCGTGTTTCATTAACCAAACAAGAAATATCAATAAAAACGAGAACACTTTTTCTTTGGTTCATTGCAGCGACCCAACTCTCAATGGTCAGCGGTTTTGAATTCATGTTCCAAAGAATCAAACAATATAGCGACTATTTTTCCCTGTTAACAATGGCGCATTTTTATGACGAAAGTAACTTTTTTTTTCTATACTTCGGTCACTGTGATCATGTGAAAGCCGATAAACTGAAAGAACAATTCGAGATTCCTGTTTCGGATCTTCTATATCAAAAAATTGGTCGAGGCAATCTGGACCTTTCTAAAACTGCGCCTCAAGAATAAACGGAGCATCGTAGTTAACTCAATTACCTTTGTATGCAAAAAAAGGATTTGATGAATGATTTGAAATCTATAAAAAATATTGTTCCTGTTGGAAAGGCTGTCACCCAATCCAGAAAAGTTGCGAAATAAATCTTAAATTTTTCACAGCTTCGTCCATACTCAATTTTACGATTTTTACTACCTTTTTTTCATGAATGCCACGCATTTTGCTCAGGTTCAATGGCCATACGGCCTTTGAACAAAATTTTTTTTTTAAAGGTTTGCGTTTACTAAATCGCAACAGCACTTATTATTTTTTTTTAAATTTTTCCAGCATTTAATTGTTGACGGGTCGCACATATTGGTCGTCACATTTTTGGCTCAATGTATAAGAAAGTGTCAGGAAAGATCGGACGAATCGGGCCCGGAATTAATTATTTCGTCGTTTTTGCCTACAAACCCTGCAGCACAAGTGCGCAATCTTGCCTTCACCAGTCAACTTTGTTAACAAAAAATGTTTCCAGCCAATAGTTCTTATTGGTCAATATAAAATATTTGGAAAATTCAGAACTCGATTCTACAAACATTTCAATTTTTTTTCACATTCAAACACTTAGAAAATAATAATTATAACTAATTTAGTATAATTTTTGTTATCCGTTAGGTTTTTAATGTAGAAAAAATTTTTCCGGTGATGTTGGATCACTTTGGAGACAGTTCTTAAAAAAGCCTTAAAAAAGTCTTGCCTCGACCACCCCTCGAATTTATCGTAACTGAATCAGTTAGCATTGCAGTAATGACTGATAAACTCATCATTATGGTCCGAATTTTTGAAGTTAAATATGATATATGCGGTGGTTATTGATAAATATAAAATGCAAAGGTAGTAAAGTTAATATTGCACAAATATGCAAGCTTAGTCGCTGAAGATCGAAATGATTAAAATAATCAAGACGAAAATAACGATTCCATTAGAAAAAATTCATTTTGAGTTCCGATTATTTTTTATGTGTTGTTTGATGAGAACACGAAAAAACACAATCACTTTACAATATTATTAATTTCACAAGTTTTACTAAACTTATGCTGTCAATTCCCATACCGCCGAAAGTGCCAATTCGCGCAAATACGTGGATGTTTGCAGTTGCTATAAAAAGATTAATCAGATTGCGTTAATAATGACGTCATATTTCCCAAAGATCAATATTCTCAATTTCTTCTGTAATTATCATTTGATTGCGTTTGGCTCACAATATCTTGGTGGAATACGCGAAATAAGTTGCGGATTGCTTGCGAGATATTAACCATATACGGTGACTATTACAAAATTTATTGGTATAACAAAAAGCTGTATATGCTTCCCTGCGCCTGACTTATTATACATAATGTAGACGCAGGAAACAACAAGATCTATGACTGGACCGCGTCCGAATCGGGCGGAAGGACCTGCGTCGGTCCCGCGATTGCGTGATATGTATTGCCAAACGCGCGGAAAGCCACAGTAGCCTCGCTCCCTAGATTTCATGGGAGAGAAGGAGTTATAATATACTACTATTAATATATAGTTTATGAAATAATATAGTTATAATTATATATATACATAATTATATTAACAAGTATATTTAATGTCACACAAAAGTCTTGGACTCTTAATCCGTACGTATATAATATAAATGAATTATTACATTTCGCTTTATTAAGCATCACAGAACTATTGAAATTAACAGTTTAAAAGTATGCGAGTTTATACACTCAAATTTTGCTCCTTAGACGCGTTTTATGCAAGTAATCACAATCAGTTGTGTGAAGAATATGGAGTTTTTAGAGAATCGAAGTGCGGAGAGTCGAAAATGCGCGACGACTTTAGTCGGAAAATTTGACTAAATTGCTAAGAAGTTTTTGTAGTGGGCAAAGAAAGTGATTAAAAATATAAGTGAATGAAACACACTCACTCTTCGAGAGTCCACTTCCCCACGACAGAAGTCAGAAGTTAAAATAACGTCATCGCCGCTCCTCAAAGAGCCAAACGTTCGCGTCGAATCTCAATCATTTATTCGGATAATGATCTGTATCAAAATATTTGATAGGAACATCATCGTGAAGGATAGAAACGGTCGGAAAGATTCGTTTGTCTCTAGGAAAACTGCGGCTTCGAAATTTGACTGTGACTAATTGGTATGGGTCGATATTGGAGCGTGGGTTCGATCCCACATTTAGACACCAAAATATTGCGGATGGCTTGCGAGATATAACGAACAGTTGATCTGATACAAATTATTGGTATAAAAAAACTGCATATGCTTCATGCGCCTGACTATATAACTAGTACATAATGCAGACGCAGGAAACAACAATCTGAAGACTTGAGACGAATTGCGGAGGGACCTTGCAGTCGGCCGCCGATTGCGCAAGATGTATTGCGAAAACGGGCGGAACGGCAACAATCTACACTTTTTCTTTTTTACTTTATTGAACCTATGTCAAACGTCGTGATAAAATTAAAAAAAATTAACATTGTCACGTCATTCCGAAAGCCCACGCCTTTTCATTTTTGATCGAAACTTTATTAACGCCCATATTTCCGAAAGTGCCAATTCTGCCGGAAAGTGCCGATATGACGGATTTTTTCGCGATATAGCCACGATTAAATCAACTTATTGTCTATATCATATAGATCACCGCCCCAGAGACAAAATCCCAAATATTTGAAAAAAAGCGAAATCTGAGCATTTGATGGTTGACTTTTTTTAAATCTGACCAATGAAATCGGCCTATTCGCAAATCAAGGGTTGATTGTTGGTGCTAATATTTTGCGTGTTTATAATCATTCAAATATTTAGGATTGTACTCTGAGGCGGGTAATCGTATAGACTATATGAAATATACGAATCAAAAAAATTCGTCAACACGGTGTTTGACAACACCTGATCGAAATATAGCGATTTTATAATTTTAATAAATCCCGTCAATAGAAAAATACTTATTTTTTTAATGTCACGGACAATAAGTATATTTACTTCGAGTTTCAGGTGACAGTAACCCCAATTTTTATTTTCGAAAAAAACGATTCAAATGTATGCTTTATGTGTGATTTTATCGGAGTTTACAATTTCCTGAATTTGGTCTTACGAGCAGTTTTAAATGAAATTCTTATCTAACTTTTAAACGTTTTCGACGAAGTTTGTAATGTGTTCCTAGATCCGGGTAAATACAGACCGGCCATTTTAGATTAATTATATTTATTGTGAAGTGACTTGTAGGATCTAATCATACCTAGAAAGTTGTAGCCTTCAAAATTCAAAAACGTTTAACCAAAATAACGTTCAGGTTCACGGCTTTACGGAGCTGGTTAAGAAGATTGGCACGAATAGCTGGACATAAATTCGAACAATTTCAGAACTTTGTTAAAGTTTTCAAAATCAAAAATTGATAACTATGTAATAATTAGAATAATTGAACAATAATTGTTTATAATATATTTATATCTTCATGACTTTGTATTGTATTAAAATCAATGACAAGGCATCTTCAGGATAAGGATAAATCGCCCGATCTTCGCGTCAAATTCATGAAATATACACACAATGTAAAAATATGACATTATCGCGCAATGTAGATTCGGACATTCTCCCTCATAATTTGTAATAAACATAATGGATGATTATTTTCCCCATATTAATGAAAAATCATGTTATACTGCCAGTGCCAGGCTGCCATCAAAGAGACACGCTCTAGCGTGGAAAGAGTTACGCGTCTCTGATTGGCTTCAAGAGATAAGATCCCTTCAGCTTGATAAAGTTGAAAAATCCTAGAAAACGAGAAATCACCATGGTCAAAAAATAATAATTAACAGTATTACTGGTCAGGTTAAGAGTGGAAATAAAAGGTAAATTTCAAAATTATCATATGCACTACTAGCTATTTTAAGCGTACTTTAGTGATAAAAAAATATTCAGGTCTATACATAGAATTTTTTCAAATTCGAAGCTTATATATTCCTATATTTAAAAACTAATAAAAAAACTTATCAAAAAAACATTATGAAAAAACCTTATTAAAAATTTCAAATCGAAGCTTATTATTTTTTATATTCAAAAATCTTATTGAAAAACCCGTTTTATAAACGTTATAAAGAAATTCAAACATATAATTCGAAGCTTAATACCTTATATTTAAAAAACCTTATAAACAAAACCTTATAAAAAACCTTATTAGAAAAACTAATTAAGAAAATTCAAAAAATCAAATTTGAAGCTTATTGAAACCTTAAAAAACACTTGGAGATGTTTTAGTAGCGAAAAGTTGTATTATTAAATAATTAAAATTATTAAAAAAACGATATTGAAAAAATCCAAAAATTTTGAAACTTATAATTCCTTATATTAAACAACCTTATTAGAAAAACCTTATCAAAAAAATGTAGTTAACCTCAAGTAGCAAAGTGTTTATCTGAGTGTCTGTCAGAAATAACTAGAAAGCTAAATGAGACAGTCAAATATTCAAAAATGAATAGCAGGTTATTAAGTCATAAGATGTTTTGAAAATAGTCCAAAAGTCAAAATAGCTATTACATCAGCATGGTATTTTTTAACATTGATGGAGTTAAAAACGTTTTAGAACTATGTTTAAAAATAAATAAAATGACTTAATAACCAGCTGATTCATTTTTTTTTCATAAGGATGCTATAGACGTCTAGTAAGCACTAAAGCCTTAACTATCACGACCAAGAAACGCCAATAAACACTTCAACACGTAAACAACCGTGCCGTCAAACACACACAAGCATCATATTATCTAATTTCAACTCAAGATAGAATATTAAAATCTTATTTTATGCATTCGGTAATAAGAATACCTCCAAAAACTCATTTTCAATCGACATATCCTTTTTGCATCTAAGTGAATCTTGAAAATAAGGATTATCTTTATAGCGCTTTTTTCGGTGCGTGAATATATGGGAGCGCCAAAGATAATTGGTGCGTAATCACTAACACAATATTAGACAACCCAGAAATGCNAGCACCGAAAAAGCGCTATAAAGATAATCCTTATTTTCAAGATTCACTTAGATTGCAAAAAGGATATGTCGATTGAATAATGAGTTTTTTGGCAGGTATTCTTTATTTACCGAATGCATAAAAAATAAGATTTTTAATATTCTATCTTGAGTTGAAAATTAAGATTAATATGATGCTTGTATGTGTTTGACGGCACGGTTGTTTACGTCTTGTAAGTGTTTATTGGCGTTTCTTGGTCGTGATAGTTAAGGCTTTAGTGCTTATCTAGACGTCTATAGCATCAATTATGAAAAAAAAATGAATCAGCTGGTTATTAAGTCATTTTATTTATTTTAAACATAGTTCTAAAACGTTTTTAACTCCATCAATGTTACAAAAATACCATGCTGGTGAAATAGCTATTTTGACGTTTTTGGGACTATTTTCAAAACATCATTATGACTTATAAACCTGCTAATTTCATTTTTGAAATATTTGACTGTCTCATTTAGCTTTCTAGTTATTCTGACAGACACTCAGATAAACACTTTGCTCATCTGAGGTTAACTACAATTTTTTTGATAAGGTTTTTCTAATAAGGTTGTTTAATATAAAGAATTATAAGTTTCAAATTTTAAATTNTTTGACACGCCAGGTTCACCCATCCTAATCATTATGACTTATAAACCTGCTAATTGCATTTTTTGAATATTTGACTGTCTCATTTAGCTTTCTAGTTATTCTGACAGACACTCAGATAAACACTTTGCTCATCTGAGGTTAACTACAATTTTTTTGATAAGGTTTTTCTAATAAGGTTGTTTAATATAAGGAATTATAAGTTTCAAATTTTAAATTTTTTTGATTTTTTCAATATCG
>SCLH01001371.1:21984-70966 GCA_004367855.1 Oikopleura vanhoeffeni
AGATTTAAATTTGGGGTTATACACTTTGAGGTTGTACAAGTTAAATTTGCATCTTAACTTGCTCAGATCTCAAGCTCATTTGTTGAAAAATAATTATTAAACAGACAAATTGGTGAAGAAATAAAAACTTCTCTGACTTATTAAGGGGGTGTTGAAGCAAATTTTGACTTTTTCAAACGTCTCTCAGGGACAAAATGAAAAAAGAAAGTTTGAATTTGCGCAAAATCGGTAGAGTGAATTCAATTTTAATTTTATATTAGAATTTTTTTGGATTACTGAATTACGCGTCAATCGCCGTAGAGCATTCTAGAAAAATTTAAAAGTGAAAATGGAAAAGTTATCTTTGCCTTCGCTTGATTATAGATGTTATTTATTTTTTCCAAATATTCTTTATTAATTTTTAGAAACTTTTCTCAAGACAAAATTTTTAAATTTTTGCTTTAGGTGGCGCTATATCACGATTTTTTTTAAATGATATTTTGATATTTAAAGTTCTACGAAAAGATGCCGCAATCATCGTTTTCCGGAGATGTCGATTCAAGCTCGGTTTAGGCAAGCTTTATCGGCAAGCCCGGCTGTACTCAGCTTGCCAACACGAACGTTGCCGATACAAACTTGCCGATCACCGAGCTTGCCTATAACAAACTTGCCTAAACCGAGTTGCCTACAACCGAGCTTGCCTACACCGGCTTGCCGAAACCGAACTTCCGAATCTGAACTTTTTTCAAACCGAGCTTACCGAAACCGATGATCGGCAAGTTGGGCTTAGGGAAGTTCAGTCATAGCATAGCCAGCTAGGTTTCGGAAAGCTCCTTTCGCAGAGCTTGCTCACAGAGATTCAGGCAAGCCCGGTGTACTCGTTTGATACCTTTCCGAACGAAAGTGTCTCTCCGTCGTGATAGGGTGTTTGTACCATTAACATGTAAGCTTTTTGAAACTTATTATAGATTAAGTTCTTAATGTAAAGACGCAATCTGATGATCCGAGATTAAGTCAAAATGAATACACCGTCTAAGAAAAAATTATAACAGAAAACTTGGTCCGATCGGACTATTTCTTAATTAATAAATTATTGCGATTAAGTAAAAGCTTTTTGAAAACATTTGAAAATACGGACTTATTTAGAATAATTTTTTAAATTTTCACTAATATGTATGGTCATTTAATGGCTAATCTTACAACTTAATCATATAAGTGGGATCTCAAGACCGAAATATAAAATGATTTGGACACCTTTTTCACTACTTGATCGCGGACAACGGAACTTCACCTCAAAAACGTTTACTATCTCTATAGCGCGTGTTCGAATTCCATAATATGTCTCAGTGACTGTCTTGGGTATGATTTATAAGCAAGGGTGCTTAATATTGGGACCGCTTAATTTGATCGGTGTGTAATCACGCAAGCAATCACTAAAAGATCCTTAGACAACATTAGTGGGATTCGAACTCGCGCTATAGAGATAGTAAACGTTTTTGAGATAAAGATCGTTGATGAAAGGTTATGCAAGCCCCGCACAAAATTTTTAATTTTAGCAAAAACTTTCGTAAACAAACCATATTGTTAAAAAAAACATTCATAAGAATTTCTTACAAAGATTCGTTTCTAAAAAGTTCTTTACAACCACTTTTAATCACTTGATGAAATTTTGAAAAATCAACAATTTGACGATGCTTAAAAATTAAATTCACTATTGACTAGGTTTTAACCGGAATAAGCGATGGTTGAATAATACGGAACAAAGAACGGCAAAGTTTGTTTTTTCAATTTATTACATCAATTTTTCAAACATTATTATTTCTCAACACTGTTTTAAAAAATGAAACCAGAAACAATTGTTAAACAGGCAGATTTGTTAATCCTTAAATTTGTAAATTTTCGTGTTGGAAAACTTGAAAAATATTGATAATCTTGTCAAAATAAAGACTAATAGGCTATTAGTAATTAGCGCTGCTGCGAATAAATCTACGAGAGGAAATACGAGGGATTTGATTCGCCTCGTTTGACTAAAATGTTGTTCTTCCTCGATTAAAGATATACTTTGTAATTAATTTGCTCTTTTGAAAACGAGTCATTGATTAAGTTTTAGATAGCTCAAAGTGAGCACAAATATCTAGTTGAATATAACATAGGAAAGAATTGGTCCGAATCTGACTCACTTTTAAATGTTTTCGGAGATGTACTGAAATTGTTTAATTATCAGTTTTGTTAAAAAATTGGAGACAATGGTCTTATTCGGATTTTTATGTTTATATTTCTTTTTTAATATTTGTGCTCAGTTTGAGCTATCTCAAAACTTAATCAGATAAATTGTTTTTCAGAAGCCGAATTGATTTGGATTTATCGCCGCTTTGACTCAAATGCCGTTCTTCCCGATTGAAGATATAAAAAATTAGCGACATTACATAATTGTAACACCTTAATTCGATAAAAATAGTGCGCGTATGCGGCATTGGGTTTTAGAGATGACCCAAGAAGAAAATGAACTCATGTTTTTAAATAAGATATGTTTCTGTCAATTCAAAATTTTTCAAAGTTATAATGCAAAGCCAAGAGTGACAGAGACCTGACAGTTATTAATCAGGGAAATGAGCGTATTCATCATACACTTTGTAAACGTTTTAAAATAAAGACTCTTTAAACATAGTATTTTCTATTTAACGTCATTTTTTTTAATCTAGATTGGTCGTTGAAAAATATTTTCGAATTTTTGCAGAATCACTATAAGATCCTTAATTTAAAATTATGTCAAACTGATGAGACATTTTACTTCAGAGCCAAACAACTTTTAATAATTAAACACGAATCTCAACGCAATCAAACTGACCTCTAAATTGATGTTTAAATCAAATCATGTGAAATCTTTTCTCAATTAGGCCAAACTCGATTGGCCAAAATCTCAAAACGTTTTTTTTGGTCAAGTCAATGACAACTATAATGTAACTAGTCTTCAAAAAATGAACTTTTCGATTAAGATCAATTATTTTCAAACTTGAAAACTCCACCGCATTTGAAAAGTGTTTGATTCTAATACTGTCGTTTTGTCTAAACGGACGTTTTTGAAATTTTCAAAACGTCCGCTTAGACGCACAGAGACAAATTTTTGATGAATCACTACAATGAATCACTACATTATTAAGGTCATTATTCGTCAAATTTTTGTTAATTTTCGTCAATTTTCTCCCTAACTACAATTATAAAGTTGTTTTGTCCATATATACGACAATACTTTTCGAAAATGGCCAATTTCTGTCGTTTTGTCCATATATACGATGTCCTTATAGCCTAATTACAACAGTATTTTGAGAATTTTCTCTATATTATTATAGTTTTTGAATGCATTCCTCAATGAAAATCAGTAAAAGACTATGCTAAAAAAACGTCCGCTTAGACGCACGAAAATTTTGAAATTTGAAAAAAATGCGTAGGTTTTCGTCAAAAAAACGAAAAAAGACACTTTAAATTCCGCTTAGACGCACGTCCCGCTTAGACAAATACGACAGTAGTTGTTTGTGGAAAAATTTTCAAACATTTCACGCGTTTTTCCCAGCAGAACCGAAAAAAAACACGTGACGGTACAATCAGAATTATGATTTGAACCAAGTCATACATGTTATCAAAACCAATTTTTAGATAAATAATGTTAGGTGATGTTTCAGCAAGACGTAGTTTTAGTACTTTTTGCACATGATTTTTTTGGAAATTTGCTATCATCAAAAAAAAAGTTTTTTAACCTTTGTGAGCATATAAAAAAAAGTTTCCGCCAAGCACCAGAGCCACAATTGTGGCTCTACTTTGAACGTTGTTTACAGAAAGTTTGAGGCAGTTGGAATTTTAATTTTGTCTGCACTAAGGAAGTTGAAAGGTCATATTTTTGCATTCGACTTCATATTCTAGAATTTTAATTTTGAGTTCTAGAAAACTATGTGAGAAAAGCAAGGTGTACCATATACGTGATACACGGTCACAGTTGTCTCTACAATTTTTATCTCTGTCGAAAACAATGCACAGAATCTGCGCTACGTCATCATAGTCTTGTCCGCTTTGATTTTTTTTCTTAAATCAAAAGTAATTTATAAATAAGTCAAAAATTTTGTTGAAAAATCATTGATTTTTGATGAAAAATGTTTATTTCCCCTATAAAAGCAGATAATGCATTTTTTTCTATTATTTTCGAGTAAATGGTAATGAAGTACAACTGTGGACAATGTTTGATTGGTAAATCACTTTTATAATAACTAAATTTTTTCTGTGATACTTGAGAGTTGAAAATTTAAGATATTTCACTTTTCCTAAAAAAATGTTGCTGCCTAGATACCAATAAATTTTTATTTTAAACTGTTATGCATGCACAAAACACTTTCCTAAAAACTGGCTTATTCAACATTTGATTTGTATGTCCTGTCCGAAATAATTTTTACGGAAGCTGAAACATAGGCTAAAAAATTTCTTGATAAATCAACTCCCCGGTATGCCGGAACAAAACATTCGAAGAAAAATCAATTATTTTCTTGAAACCGAGTCTAAATTCTTATAATGTATTTGCAAACAAAAGATCTTCGATCCAGTTTTTTGTCTTTTTTCGATGATTTTAGGTATGCTGAGCCACAATTGTGGCTCTGTGCTCACAAGGGTTAACTAACTCCTGAATATTTTCAAGGAAATGTAAGTCATTTTGAGAAGTAAGTACTGTAGCTATTTGGCATGACTTATTTTTTGATTATCGGATCATGTATTTTTAAGAGTTAGTAAAATGCTTTTTAAGCTGATTCGAAAAATTTAGGAAAATATAGAATTATATTACAGTAAAATTTTTTCAAAAAGCACTAATTTTGATTTTCTCAAAGTGATAGATATCTTCATACTCATTCATTATTAAAAATCTTAACGCCAAGATTTAAAAAAATAATTCATCAGAGAAAATGAAAGTCCTCTCACTAATTTTTATAATATCTTATTCACCTAAGTGGATCCTGAAAATGAGGGTTATTCTATAGCACGGGTTTGCATTCCCTGGGTTGTCTAATGATTGTGTTAGTGATTACGCCCAATTATCTTTGGCGCTCCCATATCGAGCACCGAAAAAAAGCGCTATAAAGATAATCCTTATTTTCAAGATTCACTTAGATTGCAAAAAGGATATGTCGATGAATATGATGTTTTTGGCAGGTATTCTTTATTACCGAATGCATAAAAAATAAGATTTTAATATTCTATCTTGAGTTGAAAATTAGATTAATATGATGGCTTGTGTGTGTTTGACGGCACGGTTGTTTACGTCTTGTAAGTGTTTATTGGCGTTTCTTGGTCGTGATAGTTAAGGCTTTAGTGCTTATCTAGACGTCTATAGCATCAATTATGAAAAAAAAATGAATCAGCTGGTTATTAAGTCATTTTATTTATTTTAAACATAGTTCTAAAACGTTTTTAACTCCATCAATGTTACAAAAATACCATGCTGGTGAAATAGCTATTTTGACGTTTTTGGACTATTTTCAAAAACATATCATTACTTGACTTATAACCTGCTAATTTCATTTTTTAAATATTTGACTGTCTCATTTAGCTTTTAGTTATTCTTACAGACACTCAGATAAACACTTTGCTCATCTGAGGTTAACTAAATTTTTTTGATAAGGTTTTTCTAATAAGGTTGTTTAATATAAGGAATTATAGTTTCAAATTTTTTGGATTTTTTCAATATCGTTTTTTTAATAATTTTTAATTATTTATAATAACAACTTTTCGCTACATAAACATCTCCAAGTTTTTTAAGTAGTTTCAATAAGCTTCAAAATTTGAAATTTTTGAATTTCTTAATTAGTTTTCTAATAAGTTTTTATATAAGGTTTTTTTTAAGGTTTTTTAATATAAGTATCTAAGCTTCGAAATTATATGTTTGAATTTTCTTTATAACGTTTTAATAATACGGGTTTTCAATAGATTTTTGAATAATAAAAAATAAAATTATAAGCTTCAAATTTGAAATTTTTAAATAGGGTTTTTTCATAAGGTTTTTGTTAATAAGTTTTTTTTATAAGGTTTTTAAATATAGGGAATTATAAGCTTCGAATTTGAAAAAAATTCTACGTATAAGACTAAATATTTTTTTATCACTGAAAAGTACGGTTGGAATAGCTGGTAGTAAGCATATGATAATTTTGAAATTTACCTTTTTAATTTTCACTCTTATACCTGACCAGTAATACTGGTAATTATTTATTTTTTGACCATGGTGATTTCGATTTTCTAGTATTTTTCAACTCTATCATGCTGAAGGGATCAATCTCTTGAAGCCAATCAGAGACGCGTAACTCTCCCACGCTAGAAGCGTGTCCCTTTGAGTGGCAGCCTGGCACTGGCAGGTATAACATGATCTGTCTATATAATGACGAGAAAATAATCATCCACTTATGTTTATTACAAATTATGAGGGAGAATGTCCGAATCTACATTGCGCGAATAATGTCAATTTTTACATTGTGTGTATACTTTCATGATATTTGACGAAAGATCGGGCGATTTATCCTTATCCTGAAGATGCTTGTCATTGAATTTTAATACAAATACAAAGTCCATGAAGAATTAATATAATTAATTATTAAACAATTATTGTCAATTATCTAATTATTACATAGTTATCAAATGTTTGAATTTGAAAACTTTAACAAAGTTCTGAAATTGTTCGAATTTATGTCCAGCTATTCGTGCCATAAATCTTCTTAACCAGCTCCGTAAAGCCGTGAACCTGAACGTTTATTTTTGGTTAAACAGTTTTTTGAATTTTGAAGGCTCAACAATTTCTAGATATGATTAGATCCTACAAGTCACTTCACAAAATAAATAATTATAAAATTATCTAAAATGGCCGAGGTCTGTATTTACCCGGATCTAGGAAACACATGTACAAACCTTCGTCGAAAACGTTTGAAAAACTTAGATAAGAATAAGTCATTTAAAAACTGCTCGTAAGACCAAAATTCAGGAAAAATTGTAAAACTCACGATAAAATCACACATAAAAGCATACATTTGAATCGTATTTTTTCGAAAATACGAAAAATTGGGGTTACTGTCACTGATAACTCGAGTAAATAACTTATTGTCCGTGACATTAAAAAAATAAGTATTTTTCTATTGACGGGGATCATTATCAAAATTATAAAAATAGCTATATTTCGATCAGGTGTTGTCAACACCGTGTTGACCGAAATTTTTTTAAATTCGGTATATTCTCCATATAGTCTATACGGATTACCCGCCCTCAGAGTACAAATCCTAAATATTTGAATGATATAAACAACGCAAAATATTAGCACCAAATCAAAACCTTTGATTGCGGAATAGGCCGATTTCATTGGTCAGATTAAAAAAAAGTCAACCAATCAAATGCTCAGATTTCGCATTTTTTCAAATATTTGGAATTTGTTCTCTGAGGGCGGGTGATCTATATGATATAGACAATAAGTTGATTTCAATCGTGGCCAATATCGCGAAAAAATCCGTCATATCGGGCACTTTCGGCAGAATTGGCACTTTCGGAAATATGGGGACGTTAATAAAAGTTTTCGATCAAAAATGAAAAGGCGTGGGCTTTCGGAATGACGTGACAATTTGAATATTTTTTAATTTTATCACGACGTTGACACTAGGTTCAAATAAAGTAAAAAACGAAAAAAGTGTAGAATTGTTGCCGTTCCGCCGTTTTCGCAATACATCTTGCGCAATCGGCGGACCGACTGCAGGTCCCTCCGCCCAATTCGGTCTCAAGTCATTCAGACTTGTTGTTTCCTGCGTCTGCATTTATGTACTAGTATATAAGTCAGGCGCATGAAGCATATGCAGCTTTTTTTTATACCAATAAATTTGTAATCAGATCAACTGTTTCGTTTATATCTCGCAAGCCATCCGCAATATTTGGTGTCTAAATTGGGATACGAACCCACGCCTCCGAAGAGATTTACTCTTTCCAATACGACAACCCAATCCAAATTAGTCACAGTCAAACTTTCGAGCCGCAGTTTTTCCTAGAGACAAACGAATCTTTCCGAGCCGGTTTCTCATCCATTTCACGATGATGATTCCCTATCAAAATTTTCTGATACAGAGTCATTATCCGAATAAATGATTGAGATTCCGGACGGCGAGAACGTTTGGCTCTTTTGACTTCTCGAGTGGGGAGGAGTGGACTCTCGAAGAGTGAGTTTGTTTCATTCACTTATATTTTTAATCACTTTCTTTCCCACTAAAAACTTATCATCTAGACAATTTAGCTCAAATTTCCGACTAAAGTCGTCGCGCATTTCGACTCTTTCGATTCTCTAAAAACTCCATATTTCTTCACACAACTGATTGTGATTACTTGCATAAAACGCGTCTAAGGAGCAAAATTTGAGTGTATAAACTCGCAATACTTTTTAAACTGTTAATTTCAAATAGTTCTGGTGATGCTTAATAAAGCGAAAGTTAATAATTCATTTATATTTATATACAGTACGGATTAAGAATCCAAGACTTCTGTGTGAAAATTAAATATACTTGTTAATATAACTATACATGTATAATATATAATTATAACATATAACTATTCATTCATAAAACATAATTATATAATGTAGTAATATTATAACTCCTTCTCTCCCACTGAATCTAGCGGAGGAGGATACTGTTGCCGTTCCGCCGTTTGCGCAATACATATCACGCAATCGGCGGACCGACTGCAGGTCCCTCCGCCCGATTCGGTCCCAAGTCATTCAGACTTGTTGTTTCCTGCGTCTACACTTATGTATATAAGTCAGGCGCAGGAAGCATATACAGCTTTTTTTTATACCAATAAATTTGTAATCAGATCAACTGTTAATGGTTTATATCTCGCAAGCCATCCGCAACATATTTACGTATTCCACCAAAGTTTGGTGACCAAACGCAATCAAATGAAAATTCACAGAAGAAGATTTGAGAAATTTGATCTTGAAATATGACGTCATTATAACGCAATCTGATTAATTTTTTATAGAAACTTCAAACATCCACGTAATTTTGGCGATATTGGCACTTTCGGCGGTATGGGAATTGACAGAAATTAAGGTAAAAATTGTGAAATTACATAAATTTGTAAGTGATGTGTTTGTTTCAGGGTGTTCTATCAAAAAACACATAATACAAAATAATCGACCAAAATGAATTTTTTTCAATGGAATCGTTATTTTCGTCCTAATGATTATATTACCATTTTCGATCCCAGCGTATAACTTGCATATTTGGTGGCATATATTAACTTTACTACTTTCCATTTTATATTTTATCAATAACCACGTCGCATATTCATATTTACTTCAAAAATTCGGAATAATATGAGTTTATTCAGTTCATACTGAATGGCTAACTGATTCATTTACGATAAATTCATTATTTTCAAATTTTGCAAAAATATATTCACGTTAAGGGGGTGGTCGAGGCAACTTTTTTAAGGCTTTTTTTTAAGAACTGTCTCCAAAGTATCAAATCACACGGAAAAATATTTTTTCTTAATTAAAAAACCTAAACGATAACAAAAATTATAACTAAAAGTTTATATTTATTATTTTCTAGTGTTTGATAATCGTGAAAAAAAATTTGAAATGTTTTAAAATCGAGTTCTGAAATTTTCCAAAAATTTTAAATTTGACCAATAAGAACTATGGCTGGAAACATTTTTTGTAAAAATTGACTGGTAGAAGGCAGATTGCGCCACTTTCGGCGCGGTTTGTAGGCAAACAAAAGCGAAATATTAAATTCCGGGCCCGATCGTCGATTTTCATACCACTTTTTATAATTGAGCCAAAATGTCGAACAAATGCGACCAACAATGAATGCTGTGAAAAATTTAAAAAAAATATCATTTTTGCGATTTAGCGCCACCTAAAAAAAATGTAAATTCCGGGCCCGAGCGTGGATTCCCACGTGAATAAAATGGTTATTCGTAAAAAATCGTAAAAATTGAGTCATGGACGAAGGCTGTGAAAAAATTTAAGATTTAATTTTCGCCACTTTTCTAGAGGTTGGACAGCCTATTCCAACATGGAAAATATTTTTTTATAATTTCAAAGATTCATCCAAATCCTTGTTTTTGCATAGCAAAAGTTAATGAGGTTACTACTGTTCTCCGTTTATTCTTGAGGCGCAGTTTAGAAAGGTCCAGATTGCCTCGACAAATTTTTAATAGAAGAGCCATGAAACAGGAATCTTGATTTTCTTCAGTTTTTATCGGCTTTCAACATGATCACGTGACCGAAATATAGAAGAAGAAAAAGTTAACTTCTCATCATAAAAATGCGCCAATGATTAACATGCGGAAAAAATTAGTCGCTATCTTGTTTGATTCTTCTGGAACATAAATTTTCAAAGACGCTGACCATTTAGAGGTCGCTTAATGAAACCAAAGAAAAAGTTTCCGTTTTTTATTGATATTTCTTGATTTTTGGTTAATTGAAACACGATTTATGAAAAACCGAGAGAGAGATTGGACAAAACTCTCTTTACTGATCTGCATTAACTTTTTGGCTGAAATTCATGTAGTTTTCGAATGTTTTGCTTTTAAATCCAAGGAGGAGATAAATTTCGACTGAGACTTCTCAAATAAGGTCGAAATACTGTTTTTGGTGATTCTGAAGCCAAATCCAAGAATTTTTCCAGAACGCTCCTAGGTAATCTGCTTTCGTTCTGTCCGGTTAATTAAAGATATTTAGCATTATTATACCTTGAAAACTCAGGAAGGAGATACATTTTGAAAATAATTTCACTTGTTTTGTAAGCTTGTTCCTGATTGGACGAGCCATCCGTCGATTTTATTTTAGGATGCAAGATTTTGGTTTTAATATATCAGAGAGGTGATATTTGATCGAACAATTTGTAAATTTGCGACAATTGGCGATCGCAAACCCCGATTCAGATTTTAGCGACGACCACCAGGACTCTTGTGACATATTACTCACGCAAAATAGCTTGACCAACAAATATTATGACCGTGTTAAAACGGATCTCAAAAATCATTAAAAAGAAATACATTAGTTAAAGCGACATGAAACCAAAATTAAGCTTGATTTAAGGACTCTCGGAGAAAAAAATTCTAAAACGTTCATAAAATGAGAAATTAAAATTTAATTAAAGCCAAAGTCGAGAGAACAACTTTGTTAGCGCCGTTTTTCCGATTTTTGTCTCAATTTTATCCCAGATTCTAGGACCCATAATTACAAGAAAAATTTAAGAATTTCAGAATTTTCTCAGAAGTGAATATATCCCTCATTCACACTTCGCTGGATATCCCAGCCCTGATTAGGAAACGTAGTTTGTTTTTAAGTAGTTGGGCCGGGATATTCACAAAAGTGTGAATAGAGGGGGAATAGAGTGTGAATATACGATACTTATTGTGAGGAGTGTTCCAGAGATCGGCGTTGGTTTAAGTTAGTGAATACAAAAATGAACTTTCTCGGAACGCGCGGAACACTCCCCACGATTAAAAGTGTATATTTATTTATAAATGCCATCAATTTTTTCTAGATATGCCTCGGAGTTTCAACTTTATTGTTGTTGAAAATTTTTCATGGAAAAAATTAAGAAAATTAATTCTCATAAATTATGAGTCATAATTCGTAACTTTTTAAAGGCATTTTGAAACATTGATTCTCAGAATTAAGGAAAAAATGATTTCTTTTGAGAAGTGCATATTTGGGTTAAATGCAATAAATTTTAACTAATCGTTTTGATATCATGAATGGTTCACGATATTTTTAAAGTTGATCGGACTAAAAAACGTCGCTGCTGAAATGTATCAAAAAAGAGTTAGCTAACAAAATAAATAAAAAATTAATCTTACACGTGTGAAATCCAGACTGAGGATAAGGGGACGACAAATGGCTTTAAAATTGATAAAATTCGGTTCGATCTTAAATTATCTGATAAAGATTAGAACGATCCGAATATTTTATTTTACTTTTTTGCCGTTTCCGATTCGGTGTTTCAGAATTTAAATTGTAATATCCGATCCGATAAGATGTTTCGGATTTCATCACAAACTTTTGATATTAATTTGTCAATTAAAAAATTGTTTTTTCAACGTTTCGGTTTATTTTATTTTCAAGAGTGAGAAATAAATGAAGTACAGAAAAGGAAAAAAATGAAAGAATGGTTTTTTTGTTTCAATTAGCGAATCCAGCCTCAGTTTCGCTAGATCAATTTTTTAGACATCAAATTTTTGAGATGATGTATCTTTAATTTTGTAGAAGTTTTTTATTTGTAGAAATTATCTTCGTCAGAATATTCATCAAATTTTTTTTTATTTCCTAAAATTATTTGACGAAAAAATTCGATGAAAGTAAATCAAAACGGTTTCTTTGTTAGAAAATTTTCACAAAAAAAATGATTGAAAAATCGAGTTTCCCGATTAAATTTGACTGTTCCCCTCATTCTTCGAGTGATTTATAGTTTGAAACTGCAGTACTTTGTTAAGCAACGTTGAACCCACAGAATAAAGAATTAAATTTCGATTTTGAAAGAAATACAAATGATTTTCTGTTGAATTTATCTGGTGCTTCTTGAGCCACTCGAAAATAGATGTACTCGAACTCGAGAAGCTTTTGTTCCGTTTTAAAACTCTGAAAATCAAGAAAATTATTTAAAGGTGATTTCAGGGTCTCGAAATAAGGGGTCGGCAGTGCTGAATCGGCACAATTGAATTGCAACCGGATCGGTGGATACGACGCTTGTTGAACAAAAACTCGATCAAATTTAATTTTTTCTGGATCTTCCGATGTGATCCCGATCCGATTAAATTTTTTGAAAGTTTACCAATCTAGAAACTCTGAAAATTGAAATGCACGGACTATTCAGCTGCATATCCATATACATTTTGAATGTGTAGCTTTTAAATCCAGGGAGGAGATACATTTTGATTGAGACCCCTGAAATAGGGTCCAAGTACTGTTTTTTGGTGATTCTGAAGCCAAATCTATAAAATTAACTTAAAACTTATCGTTCTGATGTGCGCACGTTCTGTCCGGTTAATTTAAGTCATTATTAATTGGTGTACCTTTAAAACTAAGGAAGGAGATACATTCTGAAAAAAAATACGGTTCCTTTTGTAAGCACGTTTCTGATTGGACGAGCCATCCGTCACTTTTTATTTTTTTCGGATGCAAGATTTTTGTTAAAATATCCTTTTCCCAACGAAACTCCATCTTTAAAATGTTTACTATCTCTATAGCATGTGTTCGAATCCCACTGATATTGTCTTACTGATTGTCTTGAGTATGATTATAGGCAAGAGTGCTTGATATTGAGACCGCTAAATTTAATCGGTGTGTAATCACTCGAGCAATCACTAACACAATCATTTAGTCAACATCAGTGGGATTCAAACACGCGCTATAGAGATAGTAAACGTTTTGAGATGGAGTTCCGTTGAGAAAAGGATATACTCAATTTACTCATATAGTATCAGGAAATATTTGGTCCAACGTTTTGTAATTTTGCGACAATTGGCCTTTGAAAACCTCGTTTTTGCCTTAAAATGCGACGACCACCCCCTTATCCCGCCTCCCGGACAATTATACTTCTCTAACTTGGTCAATAAATTTTGTACATAAAAAAAATTGCATTTGAAAATATTAGTTTTCACAAATTGTTACCCGGCGGATTATCCTGATTATGCCTTGTATATTTAACAAGTATACTCTGCTGAGCTCTGAATTAAAACTCAAAAGTTTACCGCCCAGATTCTTTTTTTATATCAATTACGGGGGCTCCTTTTTGACTAGTTTTCAAGCCAACTTTTTTTATTTAATTCGGCTTTTAAAAACAACTCATCCGATAACATTCTTAGATAGCTGAAACTGAGCACAAATATCTTGTGAAAAATAAAATAAAAAAAATTAGTTCATCGGATCAATTTGTTTTATCTTTTTTCTTAGGTTACTGAAATTGTTAAATTACTAGTTTTTCTTAAAAAAATTAGTAACAATCGTCGGATTCGGACCAATTTTTTAAATTCAATTATTAATCAGATATTTGTGCTCTGTTTAAGCTATCTAAGGATTGAATCGGATAAGTTGTTTTTAAAAGCCGAATTAAATAAAAAAAATTGGCTGAAAATCTAGTAAAAAAGGGCCAGGAGCCCCCGTAATCGATATCGAAATCGAAGTTGTCTACAAATGGCGTCTAAATCAGGGGGAAAAGACCATTTTTGCAAGTGATAGGGTTGATGATCGTTGGTTGCAATTCTTGAGTGGCCGTGTTCAATTCGGGGATGGCGCTCTTGCGAGTGAAACTGTTATCCCCTAGAAAGTTTTCATGTCCTAAAAATTAACTTTTGCTGCTCAAATTTTCCTACTGCACATTTTGGCTCAATTTTCATATCGGATAACAGAGATTTAGAAAGAGTTTTTGGCACGATTATTGAAACAATATAATCGCATAAATATGAGGATTTTTCACTTATTGTTAAGTTACCTACACGCCACACCAACCTTTACAGATGAAGACTTTCTCAACTCAAATAGTAAGTAACGAAACGTTTAAAACTTTAACCCCTGGAGGCTAAAAATGCTAAACGTATCCCAGCTTGGAAATGTACTTTTTTGACAATGTATTGATGGAATCAGATTTAAAATGATTGAGATGATATTTTAAGAATGAAGTTTTTTCGTATTTAAAAGCCGAAAAATATTGTTATTTGAGATCTTCAAATTTTCGTCAACTCAAATGGATTATATGTCCGAATTTTTTTCCTGATTTTGAAAGATCAAAAATAAACTATTTCAGTACTTTCAGAAAGCTCAAGTTTAGTTATTTTAGATTTTTTAAAGTCTCTGTCAACTCACTTAAATAAGTTATTTTTCTCCTTTGTTGGTTATCAAAAAACAAATAAAATGAAGCGGACAAAAACTACATAGAATTGTAATTTTGTGAGATATTTCTAGATACCACTTTCTTTAATTTTTGTCAACAAACTTAGACATTTCTAAAATAAAATTTCTCAATAATATAAATTCATCTTTATTGTGGAGGCCAAACCAGAGCCTCAGAGATACAAAAAAAAACATGAATTCAAATCCTGATGTTTTTTTTATAAAAATTCAAAATTTTACAAAAAAAAATTTCAAAATTTGAAAGACTAATTTTATTTCAAAGACTGGTGAGCGAGGTAAAGCTGTTGATTATATCCGAATCGCTCTTCATTTAAAGTCCTTGTTTTATTGTTTATATGATAGCACTTTGAAGCTGAAGCTTAGAAGGTGTTTTCTACGGCATAAACTTAATTCTCAGGCAATAAACTATATCCCCTATTCACACTTTTGTGAATATCCCGGTCCTACTACTCAAAAACACACTACGTTTCCTTATCAGGGCCGGGATATTCACAAAAGTGTGAATAGGGGATATGAGTCAAACAGAGTGTCGAGGCAAAAAAGTGTTCCTACAATTAAACACAGATTTTAACCCAATAAATATAATCTAATTTATTCTTGACAAGTTTCAAACGACAGATAATTGAATTATAGGGCTTTCAAGATTATGAAATGCGATGTGAAAATGACTCATTAACGAGCTGGAACTCTTTGAAGTGTAGAAACACGTTTTAACCTCGACACTATATATGACTTATATGGACTCAACGGCCTCAGAGTACAAATCCTAACTATTTGATGATCAAACAACGCAAGATATTAGCACCCAATCAAAACCGTTATGCGGAATAGGCCGTTTCATGTCAGATTAGGAAAGGATCAACCAAATCAAAATGCTCAGATTGCATTTTTCAAATAGTTAGATTTTGTACTCTGAGGTCCGTTGATCCATATATATGACTTCAATATATGACTCAAATAGTAGGCAAATACGATAAGTTACGAACATGCCAATTAATCATTAGCTCACGTAATTTCGACGTGTATTTGATACTAAATAAATTCAAAAAATGATCAAATTATGTAATTGCAAAGAAAGTTTAGAAGTCCTAAAATTTGATCAATTAAATCATGTTCGATAAATCAGTTTTTGGCCATTTGATGAAATTTTTGAATATTTTAGTGTCAAAGATTTGAGCCAATTAAACGCTGCTCATATTTATATATCTTTGTAAATGTTCTCGAACTTTTTTGTCAATTTTTTTTATTTTGAATGATAAAATCATCGAAGAATAAAAATTTCAAATAAAAAAATCTGCTGTATTCTAACAAAAATCTCACAACATCAAAATTTTCAAAAACTGATGACTTGACGACCATTTAAAAAACACTGATTTTTTCCTTTAAAATTTTTCGAAAATTTTAAATATTAACAGCTGGAAGAAGTTCTTGAAATTTTCGAAAATTTCAGACTGAATGATAGACAATTTCCAACATAGTTATGTTTTTTTGAAGATTTTTCCAGTGAATTTAAAAAATTGCCTAAGATCAACTCGGTGCGCGGCAATCCGCTGCGCGAGTTATTACTCATTATCTCCTATCATTTTGGAAGGAAATCAAAATACGAGACGCGTATTCAACCAACGCTTTTGGCGGTGGGCCCCGAGTAGACAGTAAATTGATAATTTTCATTCATAGTTTTCTTGATCATATCAAAATCAGCTACCGCGGTATACCGTAGGCAAAAATAGTTTTGTCGGACCTACTGTATTTTAGCCATAATTTGAAACGGCAAAGTTCGATTTTTGGGTTTATGTAAAAAAGGGCCAAATTTAGAACTTAAATTTAATGAAGAATCGGCTTTTTCATAAAATAAATTTAAATTATCTTTTTGAAGCTTGTTTTGAAAGATAAATATTTTATCTAAATTAACCAAAAAGGTCACTTGCAACGTTCTTGGATATATCACAGTCTGACCAAACAAGTATTTTACGCAAAAGAAAATAACTACGGTAATTATCCTTTCACTAAGTTAATTCTAAGGAGAGTAGTTAAAACTTTACGCGAACATAGTTAGGGTGCAAACGGGGAACCATCCAGAACAAATTAATCATTACTAACTTTATGATTGAGAGGTTTTGTAGGCTACAGTAGCCTGGCTACTTTTTCATAAACATTTCATGTACAATGCAGTTAAGGAGAACCGGCTTTTAAAAAAGGAGGTCTTTCGTACGTAGGTTGTCTCACTAGGTAATAACCGCGTCTTATTTTTAAGTCTTTTTGATGAAGTTTAAAAATGATTTATTTTTTACTTAACCCCCACCTGCACAAGCGTGTTTCAGAACACAGAGACCAAAAATATTTTGGAGAAGTATCATTTTGGCTGGCCGAATATCGGAACAGACCCCCGATAGTTCCCCTTATTTTTAATTTCAAGAAATTCGGTTATTTTCAGAAATTTCTCATCAGACCAGAAATGCATTATTTGGATGCAATTATTTGTTTAATGCAGTTAAAACAGTACTAGAACAAGATAATGATCTACAAATATACTTACTAGAGTGACTTTCGGAGGAGAAAACTTTGGCATTATTAATTTTGACACTCGGCGCCACCTGGTGGTGAAAGAGCTATTTCGCTATATTTGAGAAATCGCTATATTTTGATCACGCCAATTTATTTTTTCGTAATTTTTTGTTCCATTTTCCCATATATTATTAACCTCCGAGAAATTTCGGAACAACCCACCCTTCATTTCTGTTAGTCGATATTAATGATGGACAGTGTCCATTGGACACCTTAACTATGTGTGTGTTCTGAAACACTCTCGTGCAGGTGGGGGTTAACTTGATTGTCGTTTATTTACTTAAACTTAAGTTTTCCTTGAATTTTTTGTACCATAATCGACTTTTAGAAATCAAATCTAATTTTTTTGCACGTTTTGACTTATTCAATTTTTTTAAAGATCTCATTTCATAATAAAAAATATCAAGTGCGCTCATTGGTCAACTTTTGTCCTCTTATTTCTTAAGAAGACTCCACATTTATAAAATACTACCAACTACCAGAAGACACCGACTGTATTGTATAAGAATTATTGATGCAAAACATAATTCGGGATTTGGTCTCGATCTCAACTTAATTTTTGTCAAATCTCGATCCCAACCGTATATTATTTTTCAATCTCGATTCCAATTCAGTACACGTGTTTAATGATATCATCAATAAATAAAGCGTGGGCGGAAGAAGGCGACTAGTTCATTTTAATCAGCCACTAAAACCCGCAGAATTTGAGGAGAGTTTATAAAGTGTGTGTTTCCACCATGAAATATCGACTTATTTTTGAAGAATTTATCGACTCGTCGAGACTTGAGATGATTTGGAAAACATGTCATAAAACAATAACCCTGAAATATGGCCGCACATCACCTCAAGTCTCGACAAATCAGTTTTGTACTCAACGCTTCTTGAACACGTTATACAAAACGAAACGATGTAATTTTCACTTAAATAAATTTCGGAATTTCGAACTTTGAAATCTTACTCTTAAATTTTGAGTCAGAAGATAAGAAAAAATGTTTTCGGCACATGCTCACATAGGGTTAGTTCTGATCATGCAGCAAAAATAAAATTTCAAAGAATCAACATTTACAACTTGTGATAAGGATTAAAAGGTCGCTTGTTCATTTCCTGGTTAGTTTTAAGGACCCTCGCTTGCTACAGAAAATTGAAAAAATTTAACATAATATTTTGATCGAGGTTTTTAAATGGATAAGTTTTGAAACGGGTAATTTCACTGGGAAAATACCAGGTCTTATTAATGAAAAAAAAATAACTATACGAGTCTTTAAGTTTGAAACGCCGAAAATAATGGACTTTTGTTTCTGTTGAAAAAGACCATTAATGTTTTTTCATAAACTTTCAGAATTTATAAACCATAATAATTTATTGTAATTTTGGTGTTTGAAAAATATGCATATTAGATTATTCAAATTAACCATATTGTTATAACGAAGGTTGAATATGATTTGTTCTACTTTCACCTTTTTGCCAATTTTTTATTTTGATTGCTTGATTGGTCAAACTTCAAAATTTGAAAATTATAAGAAATTGATTGTTATGTTGTTAATGATCCAGCAATGCGTATTTTTAATACAATCAAGTCGATGTTTTTGGGTGACACGTAATATTTTTTGAGTTATGAGTCATCTTAAGCAAACAGATGGCAAAAGTTGACCAATGAGCGTGCTTGATATTTTTTATTATGAAATAAATCGTTTCAAAAAATAAATGAGTAAAAAACGCGTCAAAAAATTAAGATCAGTTTTTTAATGGTCGATTATGGTGCGCAAAATCCAAAAAAATTATTGACAATAAAATTAAGTCAAAAAAATGATGATTTTTAACTCGATATAGAAAATAAGACGCTATCATTGGTTGGTGAGATAACCAAAGTGAGAAAACCCCTCCTTTTTTGTAGCCAGTTCTTCTGAACTGGATTGTTTAATATTTTCAAAGTTTTGTTTCAAAGTTTAAATTGATAATATTGTGATTTGTAAAATTCTTGTCAAAGCCAACTTGATATGCCCAAAATGCAGTTGGCACATTATGAGTTATTATGAGTTTTGGGTAATAATTTCACCACGTTAGAACCAAATAAAAATAATTATCAATTTTAATTTACCTCCAAAACAATTAATATTCAAGTTAAGATGTTATAATCGCCCAGAACTTTTGTCCGTTGTACACTAATTTATTACTGCTTATTTATCAATGCAAAAATGTTGCGCAATTCCTTAATTTATAAAAATAAAGCCGTGACAATCGAGTAAGCAAACGTTGGTTTTTGCCAAAAAAATGCGATATGTTTCTGAATTTGAGCATGAGTTTACAGGTGTAAATAATGTAATCGAGCAAAATGTGCATAATTAAGGTTTATATCAGACGCACAAAATTTCGTGGGCGTATTTTCAAGGATGTGATTATGATATATAATGTATATCTCATTTTTTTCTAAAGAGTATCTCCCAAGAAGAATAAGTAATTTAAAGTACCCATATATAATGATCGATACGGAGCTCACAGCAAGGACCGCCGGGAGACCAAGAATAAATGAAGTTTCTGTCCATATCGATCATTATGCCTGGGTCACTTTAAAAACTTATTTGCCTGTTAAAAGAATAGGGAATAAGTTTTTAAAGTTACTCAGGCATAATGATCAATATCCTTTTACCAACGGAACTCCATCTCAAAACGTTTACTATCTCTATAGCGCGAGTTCGAATCTCACTAATGTTGTCTAAGTGATTGTCTTAGTGATTGCTTGAGCGATAACACACCGATCAAATTTAGCGGTCCCAATATCAAGCACCTTTGCCTATAATCATACTCATGACAATCACTAAGACAACATTAGTGGGATTCGAACACGCGCTATAAAGATAGTAAACGTTTTTGAGATGGAGTTCCGTTTTTAAATGCCGTTTAATTTTATTCGATAACTGAAGCTTTAAATGAGATGAGTAAGCACACGTTGGGCTTTGTTATCAGCAAAATAATTAATTAGAGGAGCTTATTTTTCAAGAGGTTTTATCTCATCATCTTATCTTAACCTCATATCTTAAAACANTTACGACATTTCGGCATAAATTGTTCAAAAAAATCGGCTTGTGGGAAATAATGCGACTATAAACTTAAAGATAGCTCTCGTTAGAGCGTGCACACATTACATTTAAAGTGGGAAAAAAAAAGAATGCGACGAGGTCGATTATCCCTCAAGCAAAATGTCAGAAATTTTTAAGTCATTTTAGCTATTTTTATATATTGGACATATCTCTCAGAATATACCTCAATCTTCAAAATTAATATAATATTCGGTATCACTTCAACGAGACGAAATTAGCTTAAAATCGTCAATTTTTGAAAAAACATTTCGAATTTTTAAAATCCTGGCTTCTTTAATTGGTCGAATATTGATTTTTTGATATATTTCACTTAAAGGGGGTTCTATAGCAGCCCATAATCTTTTGTTACGAAAATTATTTGGACTGGATTTTAGAATTTTTTATCTCCCGTAGATTGCTTTAATTATATAAAAGAAATAAAAATTTGGAAAAATTTAACATTCTGCAAATTTTTCATAAAAATGGTGAAACAAGCTTAATTTTGAGTATATAGGTTCTATAGGGCAAGTCGTATCTTTTTGCATCTTAAAGAGTAGAGGTCTGATTTTTATTGATTTTTGAACTCAACGGTGGCTTTTTTTAGTCATATAAACTCAAAAATCGTAAAAAAATACCAAAATTTTCGGGATAAAAATCCCTTAAAATTTTTGGAGTTGTCGAAAATGAAAAATCTTCTGCTCTAAGCGGCTCGAACGGCTTAAATATTTGGCATAGTTTTTAATACCGTTTCAAAAACATTCAACTTACGAATCGTTGGTCTTAAAAAGAACTGATGGACGAATTGGATGTCAAAAATAAAATTTTTCAAATCGTACTCCTGGGGGTTTTAAAAAATGAAATGTTTAAATTCAGGCACAACAGTTTTGTTAATAATTATTACGAAAAACTATAGTGCACGGAAAATAGTTTGCCATGTTAGCATGAAAAAAATACAACTTCCGTGGCCAAAATACAAAAACAGTCCTTTTCGGCCAGCTTTGATACCCTTTTTAGTAAGAACAATTTAAAAAAAGGGAACAACAGTTTTTTCCGCCTTTGAATTTCGCAGATAATGTCAAATTTGTGAAAACATTTCCTAAATAGGACGAAAAAAAAATACAGCTTTTTCAATAATTTTTTTTGCTCCTGGGCTAACTTAATTTACCGGTTGGTTTTCAACATGCTATCTTAAAAATATGATTCAAAACGTTCGTTCCAGAGATTACGAACTAACTTATCCAGAATGTTTTATTCACTTTCCTATGGTCTATGCCGTGAGAAAATAAAGCAATTCAAAAAGTCCATTTTTGCCTATAGAACCCCCTTAAGGGGTATGCCGACTTCTGATTAAATAAGGCCTTAGAGGCAATTTAAACATGCTTCAAATTGATACTGGGTGATAATTAAAGTGTACTAAGAACCATATCATCAAAATAAAAAAATCGAATATTTTTCGATTTTTTCTAAATTTTAAAAAAAATGAAGTTTAAAAAAAAGTTTGCTAAATTTGACCCACAACACTTCTAAATATCGCTTTGACGTAAGCAAACTTTCTCATAGTGTTTCACTGGCTTTCTTTTGAGCCTACTTTCTTAAAAAATCGAAGCACTTTTTTTTGGAAATTTTCAAATACAAAAAAATCATATTCAGAGTTTTAGCTGATTGAAAAAAAGCTCTCTATCGTCTTAATCTTTACAAATTTCTGGGATACTTGATAAAATTTGAAGCTATTGAAAAATATTCCTCGAGGAGATAATTTTGAAGTCTGCAATTGTAAAAACGTCGGTTATTTGGCGTTCTAGAATTGTTCAGTCCGATCGAAAAAATTTTACAATTTTAAAACTGTGGAGAAATCTTTTGTATATTAAGAAGAAGCCATTTTGAACGTCCGACGAAAAATTTGTGAAAATCGGCGTTCAAAAGTGATTCTAGAAAATTCCAGGGCGAAATTTCAAAAATGCTCCAACATATAGCTAACCTCAACTCTTCCTTGTACTCTTGTGTAAATTTTCAGACGCTTTGTATGTTGGTCTAAAAAAGAAGATAGATTTTGAAAAAATCGTTTAGTGCTCTAGAATGATACTCACCACCTGGTGGTTCTTGATTTAACAAGGGTGACTTGTGATGTGGTAATCGTTAACGAGGCTAGATCTACAAACAAAGTATCCTCAGGAATTTTTACAACTGCCCTAGATTTGTTCTTAGGCGTGATTGAAAGGTACCAGATTACGACGCCCACCCCCTTAAAACTAATTAAAATGTCAGTACAATTGTTCGTTTAACTGATATTAAATAATATAATAGGGACGATTTTTAAAATAAATTTTATAGAGAAATTTCGATTGAAATTTTCTGAATTTGTGATGACTCATGACTTTTTGGCGAAAGCCAAAGTAAAAAACTTCGAATATTGAAGTCGGCGCATTCATTTTATATTTTTTAATCATAAGCTCAGTACGTAAAGAGATTCAGGCTAAAATAATGTATATCATGACAGGAAATTTCCACAGAAACGGTTTTTATAAAAATTTTCGCAGGTTTATGATTTTGCGGTAGGCGAATGAGGAATTTTGTGATTTAAAATGCTATTTTCGGTACATAAATACAGATTTTTGGGATCGACTATATTGAAATAAACATGATCCCCATCCCCTGAAATAACCCCGTTGTCAACTCAAAATAAAAAATCAAGAAGCGAGAATAACCTGTACAGCCTAGCATAGATCCTAATTCCAATACCTAATACCTAAATTCCAATTCAAGCATGATATCAATAATTTGAAAGGTTTGAAGGTTTTCGACATCGCTAAATAGTGTTTTTCAATGACTTCAGAAGGCGAACTTCATTGCTGGTATTGTTTTAGATTTCCCTGCGACCGAAATTGTCATATTCAGAAGACTAATTGACCAATCTTATCAATCACTTAATAAATCAGTTTGAATTCATCAATTTAAGTCATTAGAGTTAACGTTATTTAATTAATTCCGCGAAACCATCATTTTTATTTTCTAATTTTGTTCTTTTATATTTTGTTGAAAATCAGGTCGCTGAAAAAAAATAGTTTTCTAACAAATCTGAGTTATGTCAATTTGATTGACGCAACGTTTTGAATTATATCAAAAATGTAATCCGGTGAGCTCAAATTTGATAAAAATAAAATTTTTCAATCAAATTTTTCTAGAATTGGTAAATGTTTGTTTGAACATCGGTTTTAAAATTTGAATCATGCGGCTAGTTGACGACTGAGGTGAATACATATTATACTTCCGTTACTCGTTTTTCTAAACTTTTAAAACAGGTTGCAAACTCATATCCCTTTATTGCCCTCTCCCAAAGATTTGGTCCGTCAAAAACACGGGGGGGGGTGAGAAAACAACGTGGTTTTCAAAAACAACTCAGCCGATTAGGTTCTTAGATAGCTCAAACTGTGCACAAATATCTAGTCAATAATACAAAATAAAAATTGGTCCGAATCAGGACCATCGTTTCTTTTTTTTTCTCAGACCTTTGTTTTTATTTTGAACAAAACTAATAATTAAACAATTACAGTAATCTTAAAATAAAATGAAAATATTGGCCCTATCAAAACCAATGTTTAATGTGTTTATTAATTAGATAATTGTGCTCAGTTGAAGCTATCTAAGAACAAAATTAGATGAATCGTTTTCAAATGACGTCCCCCGTGTTTTTGAGGGACGAAATCTTTGGGTGAGGGCAATAAAGGGATATTCTGCTTCTTAATTGCTTCTTAATTGCAAATTTTACGATTGAATAAGGCATACATTTTGTGTCAATAACCGATTTAACCGAATACTAAGCAAAATAGTTTGATGAAATTTAGCCAGGAAACACTGTCTTTTTTATTCAAAAAAAGATATAAAATAATTAGAAGAAAATTCCAAAAGAACAGTTATTTTGAGTTTTCATAAATTTTTTATCATTAAAATAATTATTTTTATTCAATTCAGAAAAATATTCTACATAAAGTTTTAAGGAATAATTTGTTTGATCTTGCAGTCAGAGGTCGGCACATCTGAAAATTTTTCTCGGGATCGGATCGGTCGCCTTTTGAAAATATTGGATCGGGATCGGATCGGAAACCGATCGGATCCCGATCCGTTTGTGCCGACCTCTGCTTGCAGTCATTTGACACAGGGGTCGGCACAAAGAAAATTAAAGCCATATCGTACCAGTTCATATCGGCTGGGGGTAAAATGTTAACCATACCGGCCAGATCATATAGGCTGGGGGTGAAATTTCAACTATACCGGACCAGGTCGGATCGAAAGGGGGTGAAATTTTTACTATACCGGATCGGATCGAAAGGGAGCAAGTTCTTAGGCAATAATAAAATGACCACTTATAATATTTTATCGAAGGTTAGTCCACTGATAAATTGTCCAAAAGGAAAATTAAGCATTTAATAATTTTCTCGTCATCTTCGAAAATTAATCGCTATCACTTTGTGAATAAATATTATTAGCCCCCAGCTTTCACTCAAAAACGCTCAATAAACTTGTCACCTTTCACAATTCGACATATTGATTAAGTTACGTAGTAACATGATAATAGAAAAATCAACAATGCTTTATGCAGAGCTTATCCTTGACGAGTACTTCAATATTTGATAAAGATTGTATACTTCAATTACTGACAATCTATCTGTCTTGAAAATTTTAACAAATGGCTTAATTTTCTTCAACCCAAATTTATAAGTTAGAAAGTTTTTTAGATAATTTTGATATTAAAGTGGATTTCATTAAGGAGGTGGTTGAAGCAAATTAGATATTTTTGAATCGGCTTTCCTGAACAAACTAAGAATGCGAAAATGTTCATTTTACGATAGATCGCGAGAAAAGAGTTCAATTGGTCACTCTAAGAAAACAAAAAAAATTTCAACCGCACAAACGAGCTCTACGGGCACTAAAAAAGTGGAAAAATTAATTCTTAAAAAGTTTTGTTTGGCTTCGTCTATTAACCGATGATTTTTTTAAATAATCTTTTATTTTCATTATGTTAAGACTCTCAAGGGTGAATTTGAAATTTCCAGCTAAAACTCGAAATATGAATTTTTTGGTCATTTCGAAAAAAATTCCGGAAGAACAATGCTTCAATCAAAATATACATGTATCGTCTTGACGTGAGTCAACTTTCTCGTCTGTGTTTCACTGGCTTTCTGTTGAGCCTAATTTCGGAAAAATTGAAGCACTTTTTTTTTCGGAAATTTTTTCGAAAATGACCAAAAAAATCATATTTCGAGTTTAAGCTGGGAATTTCAAATTCGCTCTTGAGAGTCTTTAGATACAGTATCTACAGTCTTTAGATACTGTTAGAGTTACTCCTATTATAGTTACTTTTTATCTGTTAGAGTTACCCTTTTTTGAGAAGTTCATGTCAGTTATCTGTTAGAGTCACCCCTTATAAAAAATCTCAAAAACTCTAGACTTTCAAAATTACATTTCAATTTTTCCCCTCAGTATTAAACAGAATTACTGTGGTTTTTGACCAAACGGGAAATAATCGAGAAGGATATTGAAATTTATCCTACTATTGATTTCATGCCCAACTTTTATGGTTTTTAGTAAATAATATAATTTGTAACTGTTTATGTATTTTCTACAGTTCTTTATTATTTTATGGAGAAATATACATATACATATNAACTAATTTTATAAAATAAAATAATGTTAGAAAATTTACACGAATATTTTTTATATTCAACATGCTCTATAGCTAGGCCTCCCGAGCATAAAATGAGCAACCGATAAAAAGGTCCTATGAGTTTGAAAACTTCACATCTAGGACAGTTTTTGACGGTGAAAATTTTGGTCAAATAATTTTTGAGCTCCGACCACTCGGTGGCGCTGTTTGAGGTGCTCAAAAATCGTTTTTTTTTTTTTCAAAAAAAGCTAAATGTACATCTTTTTACAATGCTAACTTATTTTTTGGGTAGAGCGTAAAATTTTGCTTCAGATTTAAATTCAAAATTCACTGGACGACATTGATCACGTGGTGTAGCACCGGAAATGTAGGTGACCAAAAACTCGAATTATTTGAAATCAATGATTTATGGTACTCAAAAGCATCGACTTTGTTTGAACGGTATTAGCAACTATGGGTCTTAGATAACCACAGGTGGTGCTAGAGGCGATTCTATGATTTGGTGGTGTAAACAGCAGCATGGTATTTAGCATTTACAGGAAAGCTTATTATAAGAAACTAATGAAAGTAACCATTAGATAGGAAATTATTTAAAAATTCATTTAGATTAATTTTTTCGGAAAATTTTTTTTCAAAATTTTGCCGATTGCTGATTGGTTCAAAAATAAAAATGCTCAGATGTCATTTTTGACCCCGGAAATGAAATTGCATGATCAAATTAGACAAGAAAACATATTTTTAAATTTTTAATAAATTGGAAAATGATTGTTAAGGGTAATCAAAATGACGAAAATTGTCAATTATAGCATAAACAAAACTTTTTAATAAGAATTTGAGGAACATGTCAATATGAGAAACAAATGAAAGTGACCATTAGATAGGAAATTTTTCGAAGATACATTCAAATAAATTTTTTCAGAAGAATTTTTAAAATTATGCCGATCGCTGATTGGTTGAAAAATAAAATTGCTCAAAAGTGACTTTTGACCCCGGAAATGAAACCACATGATTAAATTATACTACAAAACATATTTTTAATTTGTTTTACAAAGGAAATGATTGTTAATGGTAATCAAAATGACGAAAATTGTCAATTTTAGCATAAACAAAACTTTTTATTTAAAATTTGAGGACATGTCAATATGAGAAATAAATGAAAGCCACCATAAGATAGGAAATTTTCCGGAGGTTTATTTTGATTTATTTTTTCAGACAATTTTGCCGATCGCTGATTGGTTAAAATAAAAATCTCAAAGTCATTTTTTGACGCCCGGATGAAACCGCATGATTAAACCATACTAAAAACATATTTTTTAAATGCGTTACAAATCAGAAAATTGTTGTTAAGGGTATCCCGGTCCTTATTTTGACATATTCTCGATAAAATATTACAACACGGGCGCCAAGGATATTCAATTAGCCAGTTTGTAAAACTAGCCTTCATCTTGCGTAAAAAATGTGTAAAAACTCCCAGAAACATAAGCGAGACAGGGAGACCTAAGTCAAAACGGAAAATCTATCTTATAAATTACAAAACTAAAAATTAACAAGTACTAAAAATTACAAAATTATCGATTAAAAGGGAATGCGACATTGACTTTATTTTGACCATTACGCAATAGGTTACAAATCACGTAACGGTAGTATGTCAATCTTTGAGACAAGCTTTTTTGATCCGGCGAATGAACAATTAGAACGCCAAATAACTGACGATGATTTACATTTAGACTTCAAATCTATCTTCTCCGAAGATATATTGCAAAATGACTCAATTTTTATCAATTATTCTCAGAACATTTGTAAGATTAACACGTTTCACTACCCGCTGGTTTGAAAAGGAGATGTTTAATATAATTTTGTTGAAAATGAGCCCAAATCGGCGATAAAAGGATTTTATATTTGTATTTAATTTTGTTGAAAAATGAATCCCCAATCGAGCCGAAGGCCGATAAAAGGTGATTTTTATTTTGTATTAAATTTTGTTAAAAAATGAGCCCAAATTGGCCGAAGGCCGATAGAAGATATATATTCCTGGATATTTCATTTTGTATTTAATTTTGTTGAAAAATGAGTCCTCAATCGGCCGAAGCAGATAAAAGCGATTTTAATTTTAATTATGTTAAAATGAGCCCAATCGGCCACGTGCCGATATAGGGTATTTGGTATTTAATTGTTTTGAAAAATAGACCCAAATCGCCGAAGGCCGATAAATAGGGATTTTATATTTAATTTTATTGTTTGAAAAATGAGCCCCAAATCGCCAAAGGCCGATATAGGGGGTTTATTAATTTTGTTGAAAAATGACCAAATCGGTCGAAGGCGAATAGGGGATTTTTATTCCATTTGTTGAAAAGTGAGCCCCATATCAAAAAGGAGGATATTTCATTTGTATAATTTCGTTGAAAATGAGTCTCACCGGCCGAAAGCCGATAAAAAGTGATTTTATATTTTGTATTTAATTATGTTGAAAAATGAGCCCAAATCGGCCGAAGGCGATATAGGGGAATTTTTATTTTATTTTTTTGAAAAGTGAGCGAAAGCCGATTAAAGGAGATTTATTTTTTATCCATTATTTTTGAGAAATGAGCAGAAAAAATTGCCAAATTTTCAGGAAAATTTTCAATTTTCGAATTTGAAATAAAAAGCCTACTATTTAAGTTTAATTTAATAAAATTATCTATTTTGAAAAAAATGTACAAATTCATTGAAAAATTTAGATAATTTTGAAAAATTGTGATTGAAAGTTTTCGTAATTTTTTTTATCATTTAAAATTTTCTTAAAGATTTCTTAGTTTAAATTTACAATTTCTCACAAACTATAAAATTCTTCAAAAATTTGACAATTATTTTTACTACGAGACAATCTTTTCTATAAATTTGTACTTTTTTTCAAAATTAGACAATTTTTTCAAAAATCATTTAATTTTCTATAGAATTTGAACATTTTCTTTCAAAATTTAATAATTTTTTCAAAAATTAAACTCAAATTTTCAACTTTCTATTTCAAAATTAAAAATTTGAAAACTTTCCCGAAAATATGGCAATTTTTTCTGCTCATTTCTCAACAATAAAAGATAAAAAACATAAAATCCCTTTTAAGGGGGTTGTATAGGCAGTCCATATTTATTGAACTGGAAGGGCTGTCAACTTTATTTCACGATTTCTGATCTCAACGTGGCCTGTTTAGTTATATGAATTTGTAAAATTCTGAAAAAAAATAAAAATTTTCCAAAAGAATATTGAAATTGTTTCTAAGTGTCTGAAATGAGAAATTGTTTTTTGCTCTTGCGTGAGAACAGTTAATAATTTGGCCATAGTTTATATTCCCGTTTCCAGAAACATGGTAGTTGCAAATCATTTGATAATACTGAAAATGTGATACGATGACCTTGAGCTCAAAAAATAATTTTCAAACTGAGATCCTGGGAGTTAAAGTCCGAAATTTCAACGTCGGGCGATATCATTATTGTCTAAATTGCCTCGAAATTGTTCTGTATGCATAAAAATAAATTCATAAATACAACGAATTAAAAATTCGACTTTTAGTGGCAAAAATGGCCATTTTTCGTTATTTTTGAAGCACTTTGAGGGTGAAAATGGGAAAAACGACGATATCAGTTTTTTGTTATAAAAATATACATTATCTGGGAAAAAATCAAATTGTTTCAAAATAAGGCGAAAAAAAATACAACTTTCAAACAAAAAAATTTTGCTCGCGGTCAAAAACACCAATTTGGGGCTCATTTTTAAACAAAATTTGATACAAATTTAAAATGACCCTTTATCTGCCGATTTGGGGCTCACTTTTCAAGAAAATTAAATACAAAATANAAAATCCCCTTTTATCGGCCTTCGGCCGTTTGGGGCTTCATTTTTCAACAAAATTAAATACAAAATGAAATATTCAGGATATTTTATCTATCTTTATCGGCCTTCGGCCGATTTTGAGCTTATTTTTTTACGAAATTAAATAAAAAAACCCCCCTTTATCGGCCTTCGACCGATTGGGGACTCATTTTTCAACAAAATTAAATACAAAATATAAAATCCCCTTTTCTTGGCCTTCGGCCGATTGGGGCTTCATTTTTCAGCAAAATTAAATACAAAATAAAATATCCAGGATATTATATCCTCCTTTATCGGCCTTCGGCCGATTTTGGGCCTATTTTTTTACAAAATTGAATAAAAAACCCCTCTTTATCGGTCTTCGGCCGATTTAAGGCTCATTTCTCAACAAAATTATATAAAACATCTCTTTTTCAAACCACGGCGGGTAGTGAAATTGTGTTATATCTTCACAAATGTTCTGGAGAATACTTGATAAAAATTTGAGTCATTTTGCAAATATATCCTCGGAGAAGATAGATTTTGAAGTCTGAAATTGTAAATCATCGTCGTTATTTGGCGTTCTAGAATTGTTCATTCGCCGAATCAAAAAGCTTGCCTTAAAAGATTGACATACTACCGTTACGTGATCTGTACCTATTGGCGTAATGGTAAAAAATAATTTGTGATGCTTTTTGTGCAAGATTAAGGAAAGATCAACAATATAGCATTTTCGGTTTTTTTCATGATCTTTTAGTTTCAGTATATTTCCCAGAAGAAATGTTAAATCAAGAGTCGCATACCCCTTTTAATTGACAATTTTGTAATTTTAAGTACCCTTAACCCTTGTGACGCATATTAAAAAAAGTTTTCCGGCCAAGGCACCAAGAGCCACAATCTGTGGCTCTACTTTGAATGTTGTTCACAAGAAAGCTTAAGGCAGTTGGAATTTTTAATTTTTGGTCCTGAAATAGGAGGTGTGGAATAAGTCGATCATTCTTTGCATTCGACATTTTCATATTCTAGAATTTTAATTTTGAGGTTCCTAGAAAAACTAGTGAGAAAAAGCAAGGTGTACCAATATCAACGTGAATACACGGTCAACATGTTGTTCTCTACAATTTTTTTATCTATTTGTCGAAAACAATGCAGCAAGAAATCTGGCCTACGTTACAAATTGTCCGTCTTGGATTTTATCTCATAATATCAAAAGTAATTTATAAATAAGTCAAAATTTTGATTGAAAAACATGATTTTTAGATGAAAAATGTTTATTTTTCCCATAAGCAGATAATGGCATTTTTTTCTAGTTATGTTTCGAGTAAAATAGGTAATGAAGTACAACTGGTGGACAATGTTTTGATTGGTTAAATCCACTATATAATAACTAAATTTTTCATGGGATACTGAAGTTGAAAATTTAGATATTTCACTTCCTAAGAAAAATGTCTGCCGCTAGATACCAATAAATTTTTATTTCAAACTGTTAATGCTATGCAACAAAACACATTTCCTTAAAAACTGGCTAAATCTCACATTTGATTTGTATGTTCTCAGTTCCGAAATAATTTTTAACCGGAGAGTGAAACATAGGCTAAAATGCACATGATAAGAATCAACACTCCCCCGTAATGGCCCGGAAACAAAACATTCCGAAGAAAAAATTCAAAATACTTTCTTAGAACCGAATCTAATTCTTTATAATGAATTTGAAAGCAAAAGATTCCTCGATCCAGTTTTTTTTGTCTTTTTTCGATGATTTAGGTATACTGGAGCGCAACAATTGTGGCTTCTGTGCTCAACAAAGGGTTAACACCATTTTCTGATTTGTAACGCAATTTAAAAATATGTTATACCATTATTTAATCATGCGGTTTCATTTTCGGGGTCAAAAATGATTTTTGAGCATTTTTATTCTTCAACCAATCAACGATCGGCAAAATTGTCTGAAAATAGATTAAAATTAACCTCCGGAAAATTTCTTATCTAATGGTGGCTTTCATTATTTCTCATATTGACATGTTCTCAAATTGTTAATAAAAAGTCTAGGCTCATTACATCAGGTTTAAAAAACATGAACTTATGCCAAATTGTTGTATATTTATATTGTTCATAAAATTCAAAATCTCCAAAGAAACAAATCAGTCTTTTGAATGCAAAATTTAAAATTATGTTAAAAAAATATCACAATTTTGTAAATATCACAGAATAAGCAAAAAAATTCTACGATCTCTAAAATTTTTCAGTTAAGTTTTCTATAAGTTCTGAAACTTGTAGCATTTTCGGACATAAAATTAGAAACTTTTTTTGGTCTTTTAATAAGTACTTTAATGACTGAGGAGTGTATTCAAACATTACTTGACATGACCAATCGTTTTTTAAAGGTTTTATTAGTATTAACTGATACTTTGATGATTTCACAGAATAAATTGTAGATAATTCGTTGAACAAAAAAGTTCCTTTCAGTGTTCATGACTTTTTAGCGCCACATTTAAAGAAATTTTCAAACTGATCAAATAATTAGTTTTTTCAATTTTTACATTTCTGTCAAAAAATGAAGGCTCTACAACATCATTTGAAGTTTTTGACCANATGACTATGTCTCCGAAAATGAAAAATATAAACAACATTGTTTTATAGAATAATTATGTCAATTTTAAAAGGAAATAATATATTTTTTCCGCAGTTTGCTGATTATTTTTGAAGAAAAATTTTAATTAATAGACATTTATTGTGCCGTACAATAATAAAAAAAATTATGCCTAGAAATTTTTTAATGTCACCTTTGATATTTTTGCTTTTGGAAATGACTCATCGGATGGAATTCTTAATAAAAATATAATATATTTATAGCTCTAAATGACCACACATAAACAAAAGTCTGACAAAAATTGGTACATTTTTGTATCAAAACTTTAATTTGTTAATAAAAATGAAAATTTTTAGCAATCTTTAATCAAAAAACATTTAGGATAAGTTTCATAAAATTGTAAGCAAATTGATTGTATTTAACTATTAAATCACAAAATTTAATTAAAATTTTAGCGATATCGTTCCCAAAAATTAAAATTTGCTCTCAGTCCATGCACTCTCGAATCAAACTGACACAATTTTATCCAGATATTGACTTCAAAACTTTGATAAAACTTTATGGCATTTTCGATAGAATAAATAACAAAACATCAGATGATTTTACTTATGAATACGCCAATCAAATGTCGGTAAGTTAAAAGTTTGAAACTGAGTAGTTTGTTCAAATATAAACAGCAAAAATTTTTGCTAAATATTTATAGAATTATTTCGAAAACTCAGGCTGTTGCTCGTTTAAATATATTACTTTCTGATCCAAAACTTTCATTTTTGCACAATTTATAACAATTCTGTTATAAAAATTTGATCAGAATATATTATTCTTAACAGGCTGCATTGTAGCCGCTACAATCAAAAATGATTTAAATAATTTTTAGAAATTTTTTTACAGTTTCTACCTTATACTTAGTTAAGTTATAAATAAAAAAATGGTTTAAAAAATAGGCAATAAATAAAATGGAACAAAGTTTGACTGACGAATGGCCTTATTTGAATAGCATTGATTTGGATGAATTTTTCTCTAGAACTCGGCCAAGTTATATTGTCCGAGTGTGTAAGTTAAACCGATACGACTGTAAAAACTTATGGAAGGAAAGTATACAAAAAATATGATCATTTTGAAAAAGTTATATAAAAATACCTTGGAAAATTTCTAGCTGTGATTCATAGCCTATGAATGATGTTGTCGAAAATGTAGCCTTGCCCACTCTTTTAAGTTAACCAATGTTTTATGCGGATTTTTTAGGAAAAATTTCGGTTTATTGATAAAAGAGGAAAATATTTATACTAGTATTGATAGTATAATTTGATACTCATAATTGATTTTTTGGTCTTTTACTGTATATTTAACAATTAACAGCCTGAGTTTTCTCGTTTACTACGTTTTTTTATATTCCGCCGGGTAGACAGCCAAACACGGCATAAACAAACTTTTTTACGGCGGTTTTTCGTTCCGCGAAAGAAACGCAGGGCACGGAAGAAACAAAAATGCAGGGTGCGGAATAAAAAAACGCCGGGCACGGACAAAACGCAGTAAACGAGATAAGTCAGGCTGTATTATCTGATTTGAAATCTATTACAGAATTAATAAGTCAAATTTGAAAAATAAAGTCAGTGAAATTTTAAATCGATCATCACAAAATAAAATTTTCAAATTTTATTCGATATTTTGTACAATTTTCGGCATCATTCTTTCATCAGTACAAAAAATAGGCAAATAAAGCTCCAAAAACGCTTAATTTTCTGGTAAAAGTTTTAGAACTGTTATTATCACCGAAAACCTTTTTTTTTATTAATTTGTTAGTACGAATTTTGTCATATTCAAGTGAGTTTGAACAAATCTATCATTAATTTTTGTAACCCACATATATTCGAGTTGTACTGGTGAAGGCATGATGCCTAAAATTATACAAAATATCGAAATACTTTTGAAAAAAAATATTTTCAAGTGAATAATGGAAACGCAAACATCAAATAAATTACTTGCTATTCCAATTTTTATCTGAACTCTGGATACCTGATAAATCAAATTTGAAATGTCAACACTTTCCCAATTTGTTTTGAGGACAAATTTGAAATTGTAAAAAAAATTTTAAAAAAATCGAGTTAAAAAAAAATAAGAGAAGTTTTTCTATTTTGTATACTTGTTGAAGTTTGAAAAAAGTTTAATGGGGAACTGCTTGGCTTTTGATCCCAATCCATTGATAAGTCAAGGAAGTTTGACGAAAATCAGGTGAATTTGGCATTTGTACAAGCTTAAACGGTTATATCTAATCAGAACGCTCCCCACGACACTGTTTGCTCTGAAATATGGCGATAAAATTTGAAAAAAAAGATGCTACTTCTTCGATATTTAGAAGGCTGTTCACATTGCTTGAAAAATTTTTTGAAATTTATGACATTAAAAAACAAGTTCAAGTGACATTTTGAAAACGCTTTCAGTCAGTCAAATAATAAAAATATATAATACTGTGGGTTTGGTCTATAAGAACAGCTGAGATTTATTCATATTGTCTTCGGCTATTGCTGGCATATTGACAATAAGATATTGTCCTTATTTTTAAAAATTGTTCTAAAAATTTCAAAAATAACAATTTCGGGAAATTTAAAAATATATGTACAATTGGGGCAATATAAGGGCAGTTTGGGAATTTTTAAGCTTTACGTTTTTCAAAAGATCTCAATTGATTTTCAAAAATAATAACAGAAACCACAGTAAATATAAGGAGAATTTGAGAAATACAGGAAAAATTTGGAAAAATAATGACAATTTGCAAAATATAAGGGGAATTTGGAAATATAAGGAAACTTTGGAAATTTAACATTGATCCATTCTGAAAATTTTAATTATATACGATTTTTATTAAAAATTTTGAAATATTATTTTCAAAACCATATTTTTTTAAGAAAAAATATAGGGTTTGCATGTTTCTGCCATATTATCCTGATAGATAGGCGGACCAAAATCAAAGAGTGCAGGTTTTTGCTATATTGTCCTTATAGACGCACACCACAGTATTGTAGATCCTGTCATCCCAAAGCCTAGCGACTACGTTCGTTATTTTGAATATAATTTGTGACTGCGTTATGGCTAGATTAGGCAACATTTTTGAGAAAAAGAAAAAAGTCGTGGCAGATTTATCCGGTGAACGTTCTTATCAGATTTAAAACGCGATATTTGGTACTTTAATCATTATAAAAACGTAAAAACCCATCTTTGAAAAACACTTGAACAAGCTCTAAAATCCGGTGATGTCAATTGCTTCAGATTTTATTTAACAGTCTCAGCTGAACAAATTATTTATTTTATAAACTATTGACGTGTTCACTTTTTATTATACAGTGTACAATAATATATTAATCTGAATTTTATTACGAAAATACGCCTTTTTTATTAACCTTAGGTTTTGAAGGAAGGAAAAATTTATTGACTTATTTATTTAACCTTCTCGATTTTCTTATCAAACCGTTTAAAGCGTTTCTCATTTTTTTTCAATTTGGTAACCGCTCGAAAAGGCTTGCAACTGTCAAGAATACAGATCATTCAATTTTTATAGCACGAAAAAAGGAAAAAATCTCAGAAAATTCATGTTATGTACATTACTAACCTTGGGAGCGTTCCGCGCGGTTCGAGAAAGTTCATTTTTTGTATTTAATAACTTTAATCTACGCCGCCCTCTGAACCGCTCCTCACAATAAGTACTGTATGACTTAGTATTTGGAAGAAAACTTTTGTTTTCGAGCATTGTCCTCTTAACGTAAATTTTAAATCACGTTTTGATTGACGTTAAAAATCTGTAGTGTTTAGGTCAATTATAACAAATACAATTATTCAGTTTGAGCTTTTCTCTGGTTCAAAACGAGTCTGATATCGCGTATGGCTGGAATGGGTATGTAACAGTTAATAGGTGCCAATTCTATTGTCTAAAAATTTACTAAAAATAACAAAGAAGAAAAAATAACGCGGTTTGGCCAACAATTTGCTATATAAAAAACGTGGTTTGCCCAACAATTCACCGTATTTACTCCCTAATTAAAATAATTGACTTATTTGAATTAAAGTTCAGGCTCATAATCCGCGGAATAATGTCGGGAAATTCATTCACGAAAATGAACCATTTTTTTACATTATGCTTATTAAGAGGTTAAATTTTAGACGATGGTCTGATTTGAAATTGGCATCTATAATAAATATTTTTTATAGAACCTTTATATCTTAAATCCGGGAAGATGACCAATTTTTAGTAAATGATACTGAAATTTCGGCTTAGTTTACTAAAAATGGGCCTCTTATCCGGATTTAAGATATATTCATGTTTTTTAAATAAAATAATACGAGTGATAATTAAAAAAATCAATTTCAACATCGTGCTCGAACCGTGAAGAGTAGGCGGACCAAATATATCTAAAATCCTGCCTAGTCGTCGATTTTCACAGTGACGTCACAAATAGAGAAATCCAGCTATTTCATTGACCACTTCTCGAGAATCCAGTCATTTCATCGGTCACTTTCAATTCTTGTGACGTCACTGTGAAAATCGACGACTAGGCAGGATTTTCGAGATGGCCTATTTTTTCGAAAAATTTGGCATGTAATAAATACAATCCACTTTGAATTGCTTGCATATTCACAACATTTAGCACGCACAACCCCCTTAAGGGGGTGGTCATGTCTGATTTGCAATTTTGCAGAGCTATTTCAGGAAAATCTGAACCTTGAGCAATAATTCCAAAAAATTCCAATTGGTAGACATAGCCTTTATCTTGAGAAATCAAAGGTCAAACTGAAATTTTGATAACTACACCAATTGTCACGTAAGGTAACTTCGCGAAATTTCAAAAGCTATCTCCTCCGAGACCATATCCATTATTATGCCCGGGTCACTTAAAAAACTTATTTGCATGTTAAAAGAATAGGGAATAAGTTTTTAAAGTGACCCGGGCATAATAATCCATATATCGAAATTTGTAAAAAAGTTGACATAATACGTAGAATAAGTAAACTTTATTGTATTTGGGTTGCGAGGCACAATTATATATAATTATTTGCTATTTAAAAATAGAATTTTTTTACAACATGTTTCGAATTTTTATTCATCTATTTTTCTATTCTATTTTTAAATAGCAAATAATTATAAATAAGTAAACTAAGATTGTTATTGTACGGTTTTTAATTTTGATGGCTGAATTTTCCTGGCGGTCCAATAAACTGCCCGTTTTTCACGACTTTTGCTTAAAATCTATCTCCTCCGAGGTTTACTTTCAAAATGGGCCCAAAATTTTTCAAAGTAAACTTTGTTGCATTTTTAAAGATCTTAGTGAATGTTTTCCCAAATTTCGATGCAGACTTGAAAATATAATTTTTCGAAAAAAAATTCGAAGAATTTCGAAAAAAAAATGTACTCCGATTTTTTCGAAAGTAAGCTCAAAAGTGAGCCAGTGAAACACTGAACATGAAGTTGGCTTAGGTCAAGCCAATATTTTGAAGTTTTAGTGGTCAAATATTAGCAAACAATATTTTTTGACTAAATTCTAAAAAAAAATCTTTGAAAAAAATCGAAAAAACGCGAAAATTTCAAAAAATGTGGATTTGATCGGAAATAGATTTTGTTGACATCCCGAAGCAATTTGGTGCATTCTGATTGCCTCTGAGTCTTCATAAAAATCAGACATGACCACCCCCTTAAGACAATATCCTGATTCTGATTTTTTCATCTGTCATTAAGGTTTCGGAATTTGATAAGAAGAATAATTAGTAAGAAATAATAGATTAATATTAAATAATTAGAAATAATAAAAGAATAGTTATGAATAAATAGAAAAGTACAATTTGTAGAATAGTTTTCAGAGACCAAACATTTTATTGTTAAATATTCGAAAAAAAGCAAGGTTTCGTATTGGTCGAAAAATCAAATTTCCACCGAACGGTTTTTCATAACTTTTTTGCGCTTTATTAACCCGCCCACGTAAAATCGTGTTTTTGAAGATTAAAAAGTGTATTTTCGGATTGACATATTGAATTTTAACTTAATTGACCAAGATATTTAATCGTTTAAATAATTCACAATTACCTGCAACACCCTGGTCGCGAAATAAGTTCAAGAAAATGAGTCATTTTTAAAATTATGCTGATTCTGACATCCAATTTAGCAAAAAAAAAGTCTAACTCAAGGTTGGCATCTGTTGCGAAGGTTTTGGAATTTATTACATGCATTTTGGAGATACTGTCGAAGATCAATTGCACGAAATTTTACTTTCTTCAAGTGTCACACCTATTGTTAATTTTCAGAATGTCAGAAAGCAATTTTTAGGTAATGTTCTATTTTAATTAGCTGGTTTTCATCCAGGGAAAACTGCTATTGGACTGTTTGTTCATTAATTACATTGTGAATCAGCTCAACTTTTTATCGTATCTTTTCCTTTGATATCTATTTTATGTAAGGTATAAACTAAGGTAGGCCCGACAAAACTTTCTTTGCCTACGGTATACCGTGGTAGCTGATTTTTTGATATGTTATTCTTGGTTTTTCGAGATTTAATATATNTTCAAACGCTTTGTATGTGGGGTCTAAAAGAAGGTAGAGTTTTAAAAAACTGTTTAGTGTTCTAGAATAGACTCACCACCTGGTGGTGTGATGTAACAATGTTAAGTTTGAGATATGGAATCGTTAGGCGAAGGCTGGACCTATAAACAAGTATCCTCAGATTTTTCACAACTGCCCTAGAATTATTATGAGACGGGATTGAAAGGTACCAGATTACAACGCCCATCCCCTTAAGGGAGTACTGGTCGCATTTAAAGACTCGGAAATGAAATTTTCCGGATAAGTTTTAAAAAAAAATTTTCTGAAAATTTGGACAAAAATAAGTTGATCAGATGTCTTTTTATTTTCATTTGTCATAAAAAAAGTAATTTCATCGCGATTTGAACATATTCAGTGTGATTTTTTTTCAAATTTTTGAAATTTCTGAGAAATTGAATCGCCGTTTCCAAAAAAACGAGATACAAAAATGCAAATTGTCGAACTGGGGGCTTTGCGCGTATCCTCAAGGATGGTATATATACCAGTTTTAGGTTTCTGCCGTCAAAATCCAGGGAGGAGTAGTATTTTCCCCGAGGCACTCNAACGATCTACGTGGAGATCAAAAATTCTAAAATCCAGTCAAAATAATTTTCAGTACAAAAGATATGGGCTGCCTATAGAACCCCCTTAAGTGAGATTTATTCGCTACTTTGTGTAAATTTTGAGACGCTTTGTATGTGTGGTCTAAAAGAAGATAGATTTTAAAAAACCCGTTTAGTGCTCTAGAATAGACTCACTACCTGGTGGTGTGATGTAACAATGTTAAGTTTGAGATATGGAATCCTTAGGCGAAGGCTAGACCTATAAACGAGTATCCTCAGATTTCTCACAACTACCCTAGAATTATTATGAGGCGGGATTGAAAGGTACCAGATTACGACGCCCACCCCCTTAAGGGGGTACTGGTCGCAAATAGATTTCGCTTAAAAGTTGAGACTATACTAAATCGGCCAAAAAAATGACAATGAGCTTGGTCTAAGATTTTTTTGATTACTAGTTTAACCGCTAGAGGGCCTCAAAGACCAAATCTTAAAAACCTATCTCCTCCGTAAATACATATAGAATCAATTCAATTTTTTTGGCTATCGCTGGAGTAGGAAAATATCAAACTTTAATTCGACGGTCGAAAAAATTTTACTGAAAAATACAGTAGATAACCCTCAAAATAAAATTTGTAACGCTTATAGCACACGGGATGTATATGCAGGAATGCCAGATTAGTGCTTGATTAATGCGCTACAATATGCTTTGTAATTGAGGCTTCAAAATTATGGAATTGTTCATCTGCTTCTAGAATTATTTTATTTTGTATCGTGGGAAAAAATTTATTTCGAATGAAAAATTGTTGTCAAAATTTCACAGCTTAAAAATCTACATTTTGCAAAAATAAACATTGGAGCAAGTTTATTTTTTGTCTATGTGTTCATTTTATAAGTATTTAAATTTTCTTGAACAGATAAAATATTTTTTAGAGAAATACAGTAGATAACTCTCAAAATAAAATTAATAACGCTTATAGCGCACGGGTTGCATATGCAAGCATTAAAATCGAATGCCGAGTTTTTCTTAAAGGTTTCTCTGAATTCCATATACGCAAATTGCAAAAATGTACATCAGGCTTGATTGAATATAGTCCTGGATTAAAAATTTTGAAGACACTCTTAATTTTTTTAACTCGTAATTTATAAGAAATTAAATGTTCAAAATTTTCATAATTATTTCAAATGTATTTTTTTAAATGCATTTTTTGTAAACTCTAGACTAGGTGTCACCTGTCGATCTGTATTTTNGGAGTGGGTGTCGCAAATTTGAGCCTTTTCCAAGGTCATTTCTCGCCAAACTAGCAATGGTCATAATCCAAAAACGTTTGCAACTTACAGAACCAACTTTCGCGGTCATTTTACAAGATACAGCAATCCGATACAATCGCACCTACGCACACACACAAACATTTAATAAGCGTCTCCAAGAAACACTAATAAAGTATTTTCTCTGTCAATTTACATCATTTTATGACTTTTTTTGTTTCAGGCTAGAAAATAAAAATACAAAAATCTTCTCACGAGATTTCTTCAAATTTTTGCTTTTGACGGCCAAAAAGGGAAAAACAAAAATTATTGATTTATTTAGGATTTAAATTGACAGTGCGCTAATTTGTTTTCTTTTGACGCTAACGAGTTAAAAATTGCACCAAAATCCTTAAAAGTGTTTGAATTTACGAAAAAATTATTTTGAAGCATTTTGTGAATTTAATTTTTTTGGTTTCTAAACTTTTGTCAAAATTTAAAATGAAAAGTTGACATGGCCCCCAAGAGACGCAGAATGTGCTTTCATATGCTGTATGAGCTGAAAATGTTTCTCCTAAACTGGTGGAGATACCATTTGACTGAGCCTCACAAACTGACCATTTCAAAACTTTTACTTTTTGTTTTTTCGCGTTTTTGTCCGCCGAAAGCAAAATTTCGAGGAAAGGGCGCTAATTCATTATGTGTGAGGCTTCTTCGGAGCCTGACACAAAAAAATAATGAAAAATGGTGAAAATTGAAGAAGATACGTTCTGAGTGTTTTTTTAGGAAGCTTTTTAAAATCGCAGGTGGAATTGTATCAGATTACTGTTAAATTCAAAATTACCGCGAAGGTTGGTTCTGTTAGTTACAAATGTTCAAGGAATATCACCTTTGCTAGTTTGGCGAGAAATGGCCTCGAAAGAGGCTCAAATTTGCTACTCCCACTTCCTTAAGGGCTCCGGAGAAGCCTGACAAATAATGCAAAAGCGCTTTTGTTTTAACATTTTGTTTTCAGCGGACAAAAACGCGAAAAAACCAAAAATTAAAATTTTGAAATGGTCAGTTTGGAAGGCTCAGGCAAAAGCTATCTCCTCCACCAGTTTGAGAGATACAGTTTCGACTCATACTGCATCTGAAAGCACAAGACTTGTTTGACAATGAACCAGTGATTTTTTTTTAAATCTTGCTTCGGCGTCTCTTGAGGGCCATGTCAACTTTTCATTTTTAGCCAAATTGTTTAAAATGATCAGTTTGGTAGGCTCAGGCAAAAGCTATCTCCTCCACCAGTTTGAGAGATACAGTTTCGACTCATACTGCATCTGAAAGCACAAGACTTGTTTGACAATGAACNGAATGTTTGTATTGAGTTTATCACGATGAAAAGTATCGCGAAATGCAAAAGTAATAGAAAGACGCTAGGGTGGTGTGCGTCTATTAGGGAAAGCCCTCTTTTTAAAGCAATATGGCAAAAATACTGGCAAAACCTATGCTTTATTTTTATTCGTCCCTTTAATAGGACAATCGAATAAATATCCAAAAAGCTAAGGACAATGGTAGGCAAAATCAGAGGTGTCCTATAGACGAAACCACAGTACCTTTTAAGTTATACCTTTCGTGCAACTTTGAAGTGTAATTTCCAAAAAATTTAAAAATTTTTTCGTTTCGCACAATCTAGACTGCTTTTTTTATGTAGAAGAATAAAAACATGTGTATGCTAAAACTTATCGGAAAATGCTCAAAAGCAGGGCTTGTTGAACAAAGGCAATGAAGCGGGACAAACTGGGCAGAATTAAATTTTGATGTATAATTGAAACTTTTTGGATAAATGTTCATTTTTAACAGTATCATGAATATACAAAATACTGAGCTCAGGGGGGGGGGGGGGGGGTGGTCATCTTTTCTGAAAACAGTATACTTTTGACAAGATTTTGCTCAGTTAGCAGAATTTGATATTGCTCGGTCACTTTTTCTTAAATTTTAAACTAGGTAGGAACAGCATAAAATCAACAATTTAAATCATCTTGCTCATACATTAAGTTTAAATTATCTTTGAATTTTATTGTGATTCAAAGCTAAATTAAAGAACAATTTAAAAGAGCTTTTGCGTTTAAGGGGTAACGATCGTAAATGTAACTTTGCACTCGACTGTATCAGGAGAATGCCTTTCGAAACTTTTGAGAAAATAGCCATCTTGGTTACCAAAACTTTGGTAGAATCCCTAATTACAAAAAATAATGCGCAAATTTTTTGGGAAAATTTCAAAATCTATCTCCTCCTAGAGCTCGCATACGATATCATCAAACTTGGCATGAACACAAAAACTTTATGGTTGTAATTTGGTGAATTGATTTCTGAATTTCCGACTAGTTTTTTTTTCTAGAACTGCGAAAAACCCGCCTAATTCTAAGGTTTGGCTATTACAAATAATAAATGGTTCAAAATATACTCTCCTGAGTTTTTCAAGTGCAACATGATTCATGATTATATTTACAGTACAGAAGTGAGCAGACCGCTAAAGCAGAGTTTTTTGAAAAACTCTTTGGATTTGTCTTCAGATCCCAAAAACATTATTTTTAACCCTATGTAACTAGTGAAATATACTGTTTTTTGGTGATCTGAAGCAAAAATTCCAGGAATTTTTCAAAAAAACGCTGCTCAGCGGTCTGGGGTCGGTTCTGTCGGTTAATTTAAATCATGTATCATTGATGAACCTTGAACTCAGGAGGAGTTACATTTTGGAAAAAATAATTCCGTCCTTTTTGTAAGCACGTTTTTGAATAGGACTGGAGCCATCCGCAACTTTTTGAGTTTTTTTAGATGCATGATTGGTGTTTAAATATATCAAAGAAAAGTAAAAGTTGGTCAAACGATTTGTAACTTTTGCGACACTTGCTTTGAAGAACTCTTAAAATGCGATCGAACCACCCCTTAAAGGGAGTGGGTGTCGCTGATTGAGCTCTTCAAGGTCATTTTCCGCCAAACTAGCAAGGTGACTATCCACAACATTTGAACTACAGAACCAACTTTCGCGGGTTAATGTTGTGAATTAACAGTAATCTGATACAATCCACTTACGGCCGACACCTCGCTTTTAAAAGCTTTTTAAAAAGACACGCAGTTCCGTACTACTCCTTCAATTTCATCATTTTTTTATTATTTTTTTGTGTGAGGGCTCCGGAAAAGTCTAACAAATAATGCAAAATTGTCTTTTTTAATTTTGCTTTCGGTGGGGGTGCTAAAATAAAGAACAAAATTATTGATCTATTTACGATTTAAATGAATTGCGTAATATTGTTTTCCTTTTTGGGACCTACCGAGTAAAAATTGCACAAAATCTAGAAGTGTTTGTTTACGGGAAAAATTATTTTGAAGCAGTTTTTCTGGTTTCTAAATTCTTGTCAAAATTTAGCTCAGATGATAAGTTGCCACTGGCCGCCGAAGAGACGCCGAATCAAAATTTAATAACTCTCTAGTTCATTGTAACAAGTCTTGGTGCTTTTCAGATGCAGTATGAGTAAAACTGTATCTCTAAACTGGTGGAGGAGATAGCTTTGGCCTGGCCTACCAAGCTTGATCATTTAAACAATTGGCTAAAAATGAAAAGTGACATGGCCTCAAAGAGCGAAGCAAGATTTAAAAAAAAATCACTGTTCATTGTCAACAGCTTGTTGCTTTTCAGATGCAGTAGAGTCCGAAACTGTATCTCTCAAACTGTGGAGGAGATAGCTTTTGCTGAGCCTTCAAACTGACCATTTCAAAATTTTAATTTTTTGGTTTTTTTCGCGTTTTTGTCCGCTGAACAACAAAATGTTAAAACAAAAGCGCTTTTTGCATTATTTGTCAGGCTTCTCCGGCGCCCTAAGGAAGTGGGAGTCGCAAATTTGAGCCTCTTTCGAGGCATTCTCGCCAAACTAGCAAGGTGATATCCTGAATCATTGTTAAATAACAGAACACGCTTCGCGGTAAAATTTGAAATTTAACAGTACTGTCTTGATACAATTCCAGCCTGCGATTTTAAAAATTTTCCTAAAAAACACTCAGAAGTATCTTCTTCAAATTTCACCATTTTCATTACTGCATCTGAAAGCACAGGCCTTGTTTAACAAAACATTCAAGAGTTTTTTTTTTAATTTTGATTTTGCGTCTCTTGAGGGCCATGTCAACTTTTCATTTTTAGCCTAAATGTTTGAATTGGTCAGTTTGGGAGGCTCAGGCCAAAGCTATCTCCTCCACCAGTTCAGGAGATACAGTTTTGTCTCATACTGCATCTGAAAGCACAGGCCTTGTTTGACAAAACATAAGAGAGTTTTTTGAAATTTCGATTTGGCGTCTCTTGGGGTCCATGTCAACTTTTCATTTTTATTTTGAATTTTGCCAAATTTAGAAACCAAAAAAAAATTTGACACAATGCTTCAAAATATTTTTTTTCGTAATTTCAAACACCTTTAAGGATTTTGGTGCAATTTTTGACTTGGTAGCGTCAAAAGAAAACAAATTATCGCACTTTCAATTTACATCATAAATTAATCAATAATTGTTGTTTTCGTTTTTCGGCCGCCGAAAGCAAATTTCGAGGAAAGGGCGCTTTTGCATTATGTGTGAGGCTTCTCTGGAGCCTGACACAAAAAAATAATAAAAAATGGTGAAAATTGAAGGATAAAATGCGTATTGAGTGTTTTTTTAGGAGGCTTTTTAAAAGCGTAGGTGAGATTGTATCAGATTACTGTTAAATTACAAATCACCGTGAAGAGTTTTTCTTTAAGATGCAAAAGTTTTTGGGATATCAGCTTTGCTAGTTTATCCAAAAACAGCTTCGTAAAGTGTCAAAATCAGCGACACCAACACCATTTAAGGGGGTATATCTGGATAATTTGACATATTCACGATGATATATTCTGAAAACTAAAAGCTTATGAGAAAAACCGAAAATGCTGATTTGTAGATCTATCCTTCATCTTTCGAAAAAATGTATCACAAAATATGTTTGAACATTACACCGATAGGTACAGTATCGTAACAAGAGGTCATTTACCAAACTGCAAAAACTATCTCCTCTCAGACGGTATATCAAATTGAGCTCAAANACAAATGTTTTTGGAATATCACCTTTGCTAGTTTGGCGGAAAATGACCTTGGAAGAGGCTCAAATCAGCGACACCCACTCCCTTTAAGGGGGTGGTCGTCGCATTTTAAGAGTTCTTCAATAGCCAATTGTCGCAAAAGTACAAATCGTTTGACCAACTTTTACTTTTCTTTGATATATTTAAACACCAATCATGCATCCTAAAAAAACTCAAAAGTTGCGGATGGCTCGTCCTATCAAAAACGTGCTTACAAAAGTGACGGAATTATTTTTTCAAAATGTAACTCCTCCCTGAGTTTTCAAGGTTCATCAATGATACATGATTTAAATTAACCGGACAGAACCGGACCAGACCGCTGAGCAGGGTTTTTTTGAAAAAATCCTGAATTTGGCTTCAGAATCACCAAAAAACAGTATATTTCACTAGTTGACATAGGGTTAAAATAATGTTTTTGGGGATTCTGAAGACAAATCAAAGATTTTTTCAAAAAACTCTGCTTAGCGGTCTGCTCACGTTCTGTACGGTAAATATAAATCATGAATCATTGTTGCACTTGAAAACTCAGGGAGGAGATATATTTTGAACATTTATTATTTGTAAATAGCCAAAACCTTGAAATTAGGCGGTTTTTCGCAGTTCTAGAAAAAACTAGTCGGAAATTCAAAAATCCAATTCACCAAATTACAACCATAAGTGTTTTCGTGGTTCATGCCAAGTTTGAGTGATATCGTATGCGAGCTCTAGGAGGAGATAGATTTGAAAATTTTCCAAAAAATTTCTCATTAATTATTTTTGTAGATTTAGGATAGATCTACCAAAGTTTGGTAACCAAATGGCTATTCTCAAAAGTTTCGAAGCAGTTCTCCTGATACAGTCGAGTGCAAAGGTACATTTTTACGATCGTTACCCCCTTAAACGCAAAAGCGCTGTTTTAAATTGTCTTTAATTTAGCTTTGAATTCACAATTAAATTCAAAGAATAATTTAAAGCTTTAATTGATGAGCAAGAATTATTTTTAAATTGGTTGATTTCTGCTGTTCCTACCTTAGTTTAAAAACTTTAAAGAAAAAGTGACCGAGCAATATCAATTCTGCTAACTTTGAGGCAAAATCTTGTCAAAAAGTATATGTTTTCAGAAAAGATGACCAGAGCTCAGATTTTTATATTCATGAATACTGTTAAAAAATTGAACATTTTATCCAAAAAGTTTCAATTATACATCAAAAAATATTAATTCTGCCCAGCTTTTTTCCCGCTTCATTGTCCTTTGTTCAACAAGGCCTGCTTTTGAGCATTTTTCGATAAGTTTTTAGCATACACATGTTTTTTGATTCATCTAACAATAAAAAAAGCAGGTAGATTGTGCGAACGGAAAAATTTTTAAATTTTTTTGGAAATTACACTTCAAAGTTGCACGAAATAGGTATAATAAAAAGGTACTGTGGTTTCGTCTATAAGGACACCTCTGATTTTGCTACATTGTCCTTAGCTTTTGGATATTTATTCGATATTGTCCTTATAAAGGGACGAATAAAAATAAAAAAGCATAGGTTTTGGCCATATTTTTGCCATATTGCTTTAAAGAGGGTGTCCTAATAGACGCACACCACAGTATTATTATTACTTTTTGCATTTTCGCGATGACTTTTTCATCGTGATAAACTCAAATAACAAAACCTCTAATTCAGGACATCCTTATACTATTTGCCGAAAATCGTACTCTACAAATAACATCACTGAACTTACCCCCCATACAAACGATTCTCACGTTCGATTTGGGAAACCTTTTTATAAGACGTTTTAATTTGATGAGGAAATTAAACCATTCAGTTATGCGGAAGCATTATGAATAGATACCATGAAGTTCACCTTTGAAGAAAACATAATTCCAAGGAGTCAATTAAGAGTGACTGTTTAAACATTTGTAATATAACCCCATACGGGTTATTTTTGTTATTTGACTTTTTGGGATTATATTACAAAATTTGACTTCAAAAGTAAAGGTCAGAAAGTTGAAGACGAAATGTAAACAAATCAGTCTCATATCACCCACAGTGACCGAGAAACCGACAATTTAAGATTTCATCGGTAATAACCGGAATCCGGATAAATCGAAAAGCGCTCTGCAAGGTATCAACCATTGACTCCCATCAATTTTTAAAATCGGTTAACCCATCTTCCAGAAAAACTCGTGCGACTGATCATACCGCTGAAAAAACGCCTTATCATTAGTTAAATTTTAGCTAGCGCAGACTAGAGATACGGCCGCGGTGGTAGGCTGTTAACTGGTTATCATCATTTGTAATTTTTAAAATTTATGAATACGGTAAGTTTTGTGAAAAAACAATACCAAGAAAGAAAGTTTAACTAGGTGAAAATTTCAAGAAGAAAACAATTTCAACTTATTAAGAACAAAACCAAAAAAATTATTTAGATCAAATATAAATTTTTTAATTCCTTGAAATTGAAAAAAATTTCATCATGCTTCTCTTTATTTTATAGAGCGGAAGAAAAATAAAATTTAACCCACTGAAGAATTTTTGTCACATTTAAATTTAGTCATTTTTCCTTGAAATTTTTAAAAGATATTTGAAAACCACAGCATTTTATAGGCAGGGGTAGGTACAAGATTTTTAAAAATTAAACCCGTGTGAGCACAGTGCCTATATATAGGCACGAGCATACGTAAAATCATCTAAAAACGGCAAAAAAAACATTGTAGAATTGTCTCGTTCGAATACATTAAAAAGAATTTTGCAAGGATGTCAAAAAAATAACTGATTTTTTTTGGAAATTTTGTTCAAATATTACGGGGGGTTGATTTTTTGAGATTTTTTTCTGAACTTTTACTTCTAAAAAACAAATACGATCTTTTCAATCAATCAAAATTTGAAAATAGCCATTTTT